>JANAVB010022215.1:0-24985 GCA_029216955.1 Iris pallida | reverse complement strand
ACGAGCATATGTTTCCTACCTAAGACCTTAAGGGACCAAATTGATATATAAATAGGTACCTATAAAATAGAGAGAGAGAGAGGTAATTATTGTATTTTCCATTGTCTTTAAGGAGACACTAGTGAGGGAGCCAATTGCTAGTGACTTAAAAATATAATCTTATCGTACTTTATGATTCATATCCACATCGCTACAAAATCATCAGTATCTTTCATATACAGGAGCATATCATTTTTGTCAAATTTGTCAGCCACTAAGGTTCTTTACTTAAAGACAATCAGGCAAAAGTAGAGCTTAATTGATTGTGTACTAATAGTGCCCCTTCACAACTTGAAATGATACTCTTTCAGAAACTTTGAAACACACATGAGCCTTCTCCAGGAACCTTAACCTTCTAACCTAAATAACATATATGGTGTATAGAGTAGAAGAAAATGAATAGCTTAAACACACACACACACACACACACACACACACAGAGTCACGCACAAATGTGCATGAGATACTGTTAGAACTATCAACATGAGTTCGAGATCAAGTCAAATGTAATGGGTACTTTTGGTTCTAGTCTTCTTGATTAGGTTTTGCTACTAATCTCATCCTATTTGATGGTAATGTAGAACGGTTCGTATGATTGTGGCGGTGACAGTTTTCTCTACATTTCTGATGTAAACCAGATCCTACATGAAACTAGTCAAGAATGTTGGTTGCCGACTTGTAGGTAATGACTACCTTGGATTTCCACACAATGACATTTCTCAATCAAAGCCTACGAAAGCCTACAACCTAGATAGGGAAAAAAAAAAACTGAGATGATACGATTTGCTTTCGTAAACCCATCTACGACAGATTAAAGCCTAGAAGTGAAAACGAAATAAGTTTTCACAATACAGTCAAGATATATGACCAAATAAATAACCTTATGACGACATGTGAATCAGAAATCTCAAGGTACGTAACAATGACATAGTCATTTCTACCTTAAAATAAAGTGTGGAACAGAAAAGAAGAAGAGAGAAAACCTCACTTGTTTCCAAGCTATGAGATTTGGAATCAGATTAGGTGACCTGTCAGCATCAAGGTTAGGCAAAATTATCGCATTCCTTATGAACTAATTAGTGATTAACTTTACTCTCTGGCTAATATAATACATGTACCATGTCATTTTCTATTCCATGGAATTGTAAGTATATATCCCTGTAACTCTATTCTAGAACTAATGAACTTACATATACGAATCTAAGGAGATCCCCAACAATTTGGAAGGAAAGGGACGTGTAATCTTATAATAGTCGTAGTGGATTAAAGACAAATATGATATCTCCATCAATCTCCATCACCTCAAAAAATTTCATTACCTCCACAAGATTTTGCCACCCCGCATAACCATCAGTTCAAAGATTTGCTTTGAGATACTCAAGATAGAACCTCAGACTCTTATTGCATTCAACACAAGTTAGTATACCTCGAAATCATGCACTCTTCAGCAGATAGAGCAATTTATTCAAGTCCTTGTCCAGATATCATTTATGCACAAAATCTGCGTCGGTCTTTGAACACGACATAAAGATACGAAATCTGCACAACAGAATTGACCATATTTTGTCAGACCAACTATCTGTCAATAATCTTCTATGAGTTGGGGTGGCCAGTTCAAGCTCTCATGCAATTATCAAGAAACTTCAAGTTGCTCCACTTGTTCCATGGTCCATTCTATCATCCTTCTAAATCCCATACAACAAAATCCTCAAGAATTTAATAATACAAGATGAGATCGAAATCTACTCATTTGCTCATAATACTAAGAGTTTGAACATGCATTCACATAATTTGAAATCTTGAAGAAGCTATCAATATTTGGTGTCTAAACTAATATGTCTGCAAGATTGTTGAGATGGGCACAACTTCTAAAATTCTGATAGATTCTCAACGGATTTAAAATAATTTGATGTCCAATCAAACCTAACACCTAAAAGGTACAATAATCTTGCCATTTGAAAATATGCTAGGCCATCAACTACAAAGATATTTACTGGAGTTGGATTTGCCAAACCACCCTATATACAAATCTAAGTAACTAAATGTGTATAGTAAAAAGAGTCTGATTATTCAAGCGACCACACAAATGTGACTAAATATGTAGGTAAAAAGTATATAGAAGCTGCTTTTATGTGTTTTTCTCCCAACCAAAATCAAGTCATTTCGACAAACAAGCCATTGCATTCAAATTTAAGAGGTTGACGCTTGGCATGATGGTAAGGCTCAACTCATAAATTTATATAGCCTCATGATAATAACCTGTAATAGATGGGATACATTTCAATCTGTTGGATTTGGATCGAGTTAAATTCAATTCAGTTTTGGTTGTTTGTCGAATCAAGAAGAAGTTGCAACCAGTTTGTTTGTTCCTATCTCAAGGATAAGGTTGTTTTGGTTGAGAGGTTAGTTGGTATGATTTGGTTGTTTCTCAAATCAAGGATCTATGCTTATCTTTCTGTCTTCCACACATTATAAATAGAGAGCGAATGAGAGGCTCAAAATTAATTAACAATATTTCAAACTGTGACGCTTAGTGCTTGAGAGCTTGAAGGTGATTCGGTGTTCCTATTGGAGTTTTAGGTTCTACAAACTAAGACAACTATGATGATATCCACTTGTATTTAGTGCTCTCTTTTCCTATGTTTTTTCCATCTTAAGGTTTTTATGTAAACTCAGTGTTGTGCATGCTGTAGAAGCATGAAAATCTCAGGCGCATCAACTAGTCAACATGCGCCGAAAATATCATAAAACAGTAAAAGAGTAGCAGCATCAATGGGCTTTTTATTTCATAAAATGTTACATGACTAAAGACTCTTTTACATAGAAACTCTTTTTTTATGAAGAAGAAATCAAAAAAGCCTAAAGCTACGCTTCATCCAGGCGCGTCTCAGCTAGGCGCATCTCTTCAGCGTCTCAGTCAGGCGCATCATAAGTCTCAGCATATGCGCTCTACTTCGACCCGATCAAGCGCTTCGGCTAATGAGGCAGTTATTAAGCATAACAAGGGTGGACAACCAACCCCACTCTAGCAGGAGGAAGAGCTCTCCAAAGCCCAAGGAAGATGGGAGCACCACAATTCCGATCTGGGGCTCTTCCAGCATAACGAAGACGGGACCCAAACGTCCCGATCTTTGGATGCAACAGGCACCTTCGGCCTGCATCGGAACCCCGCGATCCCGACTTTTGGATGTAACAGTCACTTCACGAGTGCGTACGAAGACGACTCGATGCATCTTCACCCTCGGGAGCGTCTTGTCAACGGAATGTACTCGAGCGAAGAAGTTCATCTCCATTCGGAAACGGGAGAGAACGAGAAACAAACTCTCTCCTTGCTGCTATTTATAGGCCTAACAAATCAAACCCACGCGCCAAGTGGCGGGCTCTCCGAATCTCGTGCAATGAATTTGCATTCATGGTGATGAACCTATCCCTCGAATTCAGCCAGGTCAAAACGGCTATTTAAAGCACTCGAAGAACTCAACAGTCGGACCAATGAAGATGCGCCATGCAACGCGCCCATCAGTACCAACGCCTCATAAGGATGCGCCCACGCGTCCCTATGCGCTAGTGGAACGCAGATCAATGCGCCCACTCAAAAGCTCATTGTCCGTCAAGAGCATTAAATGCTGAAGTCTGAGACGACAGCAGCCATGCCTCGATAACAGAGCGGTAACAGCTTTTGCAAAGACGAAGCGCCTGACATCAGCGTCATCATTACTTTCCTCTGTCGGTTACAAGCCACGTGGCCGACTAACCACTCGCATGCGCCTCCGCAGCCATGCGTCCGAAGATTTGCATGCGACTCAAAAGCCATGCCTCTGACTTACTTCTGATCACAGAAGTCAAGTCGCTGCATGCGCCTCCCCGGCCATGTGACCAAAACATGTGCCTCAAAAGCCATGCGCCCAGACTGGTTCGTGACTCCTGAAGATTACGAGCCAAAGTCTCCTCATGCGCCGGATCCCAGGCGCAGCTCATCAGATCCTTCTCCACCAAATGCTAGATCTTTGAACCAAAGGCATGCGCCACGTGTCCTTTGACTCGGTTCAGTCTACGAAGGGTGTTAACCCCAAGATCTCACAACCGAAGAATCCTCCCACTGCCACGTGTCAGCCACGATTGCAGCAAGAAGGATTCATCCCACAAATCAGGGCGCATCATCCATGCACCATTCGCAGTAACCACCACGTGGCGTTCCCATGCGTAGGCGCATCCTACATATGCGCGCATGAGCAGCCCCAACCTGCTGCCTATAAAAAGAGGAATCATTCCTTTTAGGGGAGAGACATACACATAACAGATCATCAGAGCTACAGAGATGCACGTCCACTACAGAGATCGGAAGAGACACTAAACGTCTTCTTCCCCTCCGCAAGCTCCGGCATCCAGAGCAGCCCAGACCTTCAGAGAACCTAAAATCGTGTCAGATCGTCAACGGAGTCAACGCATTACCACTCGCTCCATCGACACAGGACCCAATAAAAACAAAAGTGTACCCCTAGGACTACATCTGAGTCCTACATTGTAGCACTGTTCTGTTTGTGATTAAAATTTCAAATTTTAATGGCAAACAAGCTGGCGACTCTGATGGGGACTTCTTTCTCCTCTGATGAGAAAGTTGTGTCGCAATCTGACAACGTGAAGTGGGCTCCTCCCACAAGACACTAGTCGTACGCCTCAATCAACAGGCGTATGAGGAGTTCATCTCTGAAGGCAGTGCAAGTCCTTCGAAGCGGTTGCCGAAGCCGAAGAAGACTCGCCAAGCCTGGGTGCGCAAGGTGGAGGACCCCTGGCATCATCACTGAAGGGGATGCGCCGATGCAGCCTACCCTTCCCGCTGACGTCCTCAGCAGCCAGGATGCGCCTATGGGTGCAACACATCTCTCGGGAAACGTGGGCAGACTACATTCCCCAACCATCTCCTTCTCAGTCAAGGAAGATGCGCCGACGGAGCAGGGCGCATCTAACGCCTGCGCATTAACTTTGATGCGCCGCGGAAGGCTTCTGTCTTTGACAGACTCACTCGTTGTCATGGCGAGGATAATTTGACTCTGAGTATATGCATCCCAACGGGCTAGTACGAAGAAGTCCAAGGCGGCACGGGCCACGCGCCTCGAACGTGCTATGTCGACAGTAAGTCAGAGGCATGCGCTCACAATCATGCGCGCTGCCGATGGTAAGCTGTACACGGTTGACTCGGGTGCTTCTGCATCGCGAACGAGCCAACCTTCAAAGACCTCGTTTCACTTGGACGCATCCGCTGCGCTTGCAACCAAGCCGTTCAAGGCAAACTCTGTGGTTTTGAACCCCTGCGCCTACATTGGTTGTGCGTCTGAGGCTGGTTCAAACCACCCTAAATGTTGTTCCCCCACTACTGATCTGGGCGCATCTTATGCGCTGGATCAGGGGGTGCAACATTCACCTGATCACCCCGACGCTTGGCCTTGCCATGCGCCTGATGGGGGTGTAAATGTGGCACTCTCCTCTGACGATTTGCGTAATGTGATCATTCACAACGCCGATCAGGAGAGTCGACCGACAAGCACAATGCGTCCCTCACAGGGCACACCTGTGCTGTGGTCACCATCAACTGTTGTTGCAAGACAGCAGTCCCACCACAAAGGTAGTCTGTGTTCCAGCGACTGCAATCGTCAATACCCCTCCGACGTCGCCTCGGGAAGGTGTCAATTGATGAGGAGCCGGAACTAATGGTTGCCTCTTGCAACGTAGTCTCTAACCCCTCATCAATCCGAAAGGCGACTGGCAACTCCTCGACCTCGTCCTCATCCAAGAGCCAGCCGAGGAAGACCAAGGTGACTGTCCCGTCCTCAGGAGTGTTTGAAGGCACCCGGGCGAGAGAGAATTTCAGAGGAAGTAATAGCTGGGGGCAGTCAAGCCCTTGTCGATCCTCCTTCCGAAGACGAAAGAATAGACAGAAAGAGCGCCAGAAGATGGGGATCCTGCAACCATACCCTCTCGAATGGAACAAAGTGGTCTATCCTCCCAAGTATAAACCACAAACGTTGACGCCATACGACAGAAAGGACTCTCCACGCCGTTATCTGACGTACTTCTAGTCTCAAATGGGATCTCCCGAAGGAAGACGCGCTACTCACCAGCCGGTTTGTCGGGGCATTGAAAGGAGTGGCCTACGACTGGTACTGCAGTCTCCCTGACAGCACCATATCCTCCTTTGATGACCTAACACGCCTCTTCCTCGATCGTTTCTACGACGGAGGGAAAGACATGACGATGGCGTCCCTTATAGAGGTACGTCAGACGAAAAAGAGACTATTCGAGCATTCATCGAACGATTCCGACAAGCCTGCTTGAGACTTGCCCCCGGGTATGTCAGAACATGCACTCCTCTCCTCCTGCAGCATGAACATGCTTCCTGCGGTTAAGCTCTGGCTCAATTCCACTCCTCCTCCCGACTGGAGCTCATTGATTATTGAGGCCGAAGCAGCTGAAAAGAAGGCATGCAATGCTCGCCTTCTGGGAGTCAGCTTTCCTGCCTTTGAAGACAAGAGCAAACGGCCTGCTACCAGCAACCCTGAACGTGAGACGAAGGGGAAGCAGGCGTTGACTGTCAATGCTTCTAAAAGCGCACAAGCACCCACTCAAAAGCCTCCGCTTGTACCGAGGCCAAAGGAGGTCTACTCCTTCAATGATGAAGACACCTTGCAACTCTTTGAGATGTTGAAGCAGGGTGATAAGATTAAATTACCGGATCCGAAGCGTCCCGACGAGGTTGGAAGAGTTGACAATCCGAGGTACTGTCACTACCATCGGTTTGTCGGACATCCAACTCAAAACTGCTACGTCCTCAAGAATTACATCCAGCGCATAATCAATGCGAATGTCATCTCCGTCGATTACGAGAAGACAGTCTCGGCCAACCTGGTGTCGCTCCAATTCGGCACCTTGTCACCAACCACAGCACAAGATGGTGTCGTCCCCATCCCAAAGGCGACAATGGAGGTGGTCAACCTACCACCTACCCGTGACAACGTGAGTGGACTCATCCCACTCACCACATCTCGGGGAGAGATCGTATGGGTTCACCCAGACCTCGTCTCCGAAGTTACTCAACCGGGGGTACGCTCTGCTTCCAAAACCAAGGGCAAGAAGACCAAGTCTTGCCGCATGGTCTCTTCCTCCACGGAAGAGGCACTTCCTGTACAAACGCGTTCGCAGCAGAACACCCAACCTGACGAAGCTGTCGTCGAGGTGGTGCCTACCTGCACCACCCCTGCTGCCCAGGAGGGGGGTCCATCCAGACCTCCAACAGCCAATAAACAGAAGCACGTATAGGCCCGCTTTGACAAGCCTTTGCGAAGAGAAAATGCTTCGGGGCTAGCCAAGCCCCACAACTTTGATATACTGGCACAACTTGCCGGTACTCCTGCCCGCTTATCTCTGTTCGAGCTTCTTCGTCTTTCCAAAGACACCCGCGAAGCTCTCTGTGAAGTCTTAAAGGATGTTGAGTCCTTCATCAGTCAGGTTAAGCAGCCTGAGGATATCCCAACAACATGTGCGCACTGTCATTGTGCGGTGGAGGTCATCCCTAACATAACCTTCACCCAACAAGACATGCTGCTCAAGCACAACCGGCACAACAGGCCGCTGTATTACACAGGGTATGTGGGTTCCGTCAAGGTGAAGCGAATTCAGATTGATCCAGGGTCTTCCCTCAGCATCATCCCTAGGACTCTGCTCTCAACATTGGGAATCCCGATGCACCGCCTGGCGCCTTCCAACACTACAATCAGCGGTTTCAATGCCAGCAGAAGTGAACCGCTGGGCAAAATCCGACTAAAATGTCATATCAGCAATCTCCGAACCGAAGTGACTTGCTATGTCGTGGACGCCGACGTCAACTACAACCTCCTGCTAGGTCGCCCGTGGCTGCACGAGTACATGGTGGTGCCGTCTACACTCCACAAATGCATGAAGTACGTGTCCACTAACGACATCATCCGAATAGAATTCGCGGACATTGACCCTTTCAAGGGGGTCGAAGCCTACTTCACTGATGCTAGCTTATATAAGTCGCTCGATGAAGGGGAAGCCAATGATGCTGATAACGAAGCAGAAACGGCGGCAGAGACGGACGTGGAGACAGAGATGGTTCCCAACACTCCTCTGAAAATTCGACTCAAAGGAAAACCGCCTCAAACGCTGCCTCCCATGACAATCAAGTTACCTGGAAAAGCACCAACTTCTCTAAGTAGAACATCCACCGAAGCTCCCTTGAAGATACGACTCAAAGGAAACCTCCTCAAATGTCGGCTCCCCTTGTGGCAAAACTACAGGGGAAGGCACCGGTCACCGAAGGCGCAGTTGAGGCACCCCTGAAGGTGCGTCTTAGAGGCAAGCCTCCGCAATCTTCAGCCTCACTCAAGCTGCAAGAGAAGGCCCACACAGCCCTCTCAGAGCCCAAGGTCAAGTCTGTGATGAGTTATCCCGAACCAGGCCCAGTGCTCACAGATGAAGAGTTAGGAGAATACATATCTGCTGACACAGATGCACCTTCTCTTGACAATGTAATCCCACGAGACAAAATCTCGTATTTTATCAATAATTGAGTGTCTTTCAATTATTCTAGTCTTCCGCATTGGAATGTCATGTATACATTAGATAACGTTCTACGGTCGTTACAAACACAAATAACGACCGTCAATCATGTAAATCGAGTAGTCCCGTCCCAAGGAGTCTGTTTAATAGTCCCACCACGAAACCAGGACGAAGAACCCATCATCTTCGGCAAAGTCGAGCGTCATCAAGACCTTCCGCCACTCGAGCCATAACCGAATACCGACAGAATACAAGTCTATCGGTACACGGACAAGGCAAAGTACCTCATCCAAAAGATGGGTTACGATCTGAAAAGCAACAAGGGCCTGAACTACGGCAAAGGCCGGCGTCTTCCCCTCCGACTCCCAACACCTGAAGGAAAGCCGCAGGACTATTATCATCGTACTCGACGGGGGGTGGGCTATGTCACGCCGCCAGCAACTTCAGATAGTTCGGAAGCAGAAGAAGTGGGGCACTCTCATTCATCTGAAGCATCAACTTGGGATTCCGATACCAGTATCGGCCCTATCTTCAGGAAGGTGCTATCAGTCAACATGGCATCTGCACAATCTCGAGAGGATGAAGGCGATGACCAAACGCCAGAATTCTTCGAGGAAAAACCTTGGGCTCAACGCCTAGGAGTGCAGTGGGAGTCTCGTTTTGAATTACGCGAACCCCCTACCGAAGACGAAGTCGAGCAGATCGACCTTGGGGATGGGTCTCCTTCCAAACCTATCTTCATCAGCAAGAGTCTAAAGGGAAGAGACCGGGAGTCTTTAGTCCAATTGGCCAAAGAATACATCGACGTCTTCGCCTGGAGCTACGAAGATATGCCGGGACTTGATCCCCAGATCGTGATGCATAGACTTAACATCTACCTGATGCTAAGCCTATAAAGCAGCAACAACGACGTTTTCGTCCTGACATCATGAACGCTATCGATCAAGAGGTGGACAAACTCCAGAGCAGTGGGTTCATTCGTGAAGAGCAACATCCAGATTGGGTGGCCAATGTCGTCCCTGTCACCAAGAAGAATAGGAAGATACGAGTCTGCATCGACTTCAGAGATCTCAATACTGCTTGTCCGAAAGACGAATTTTCGCTTCCAATCACTGACGTGATGATCGACAATATATGTGACTTCGAACGCATGACTTTCATGGACGGGTACTCGAGCTACAACCAGATCAAAATGTTCCCCGATGATGCAAAACACACGTCATTCAGGACTCCGAAAGGGATTTTCTGCTACACAGTGATGCCCTTTGGTTTGAAGAACGCTGGTGCTATGTACCAACGAGCTATGAGTACCATTTTCCGTCAACATCTACGCAAAACAGTTGAATGCTATGTTGATGATATCGCCGTCAAGAGCCGTCTCAAAGATGATCACTTACAGGACCTAAAGACAGTCTTCGATCTCATGCGAGCGCATCAACTCAAGATGAACCCCGCTAAATCCTTCCTTAGGATTTCTAGCGGAAAGTTCTTGGGCTTCATTATCACGGCGAAAGACATTCATGTCGACCCCGAGAAGACCAAAGCCATCCTTGACATGGACCCTCCGAAGAACCTCCGAGAGCTTCGAGGCCTGCAAGGACGTCTTGCATACATCCGAAGGTTTATAGCAAACCTTTCCGGAAAATGTCAACCCTTCACCCAGCTCATGAAGAAGGGAGTCTCCTACGTCTTGACAGAAGAATGCCAGAAAGCTTTCGATGATATCAAAGCTTACCTGACGAGCCCGCCAGTCCTGGTGGCAACCGTCGCGGGCAAACCATTTCTCCTCTACGTCCGTGCCATGGATCATTTCCTCGGCGCTTTGTTGGCTCAGAACAATGATGCAGGCTACGAGCAAGCTATCTACTACCTTAGTAGGACAATGATCGGGGCTGAACACCGGTACAACTCCGTCGAAAAGGAATGTTTGGCTTTTGTGTTCGCCATCCAGAAGACTCGCCATTATGTTTCGGGCCAGACAATCCATGTCATCTCCCGAGTCAATCCACTCAGGGTTCTCATGACGAAGCCAGGATCATCGAACTCCCGACTAGCTACATAGGCAATCATGTTGACACCGTATAACATGGTATTCGTTCCACAAAACGCCGTCAAGGGTCAAGCTCTAGCCAACTTTTTAGCCGCGCACCCCATCCCAGAGTCCTCCAGACACTATGAAGACATCCCGGATGAGGTCCAAGAATCAAACGTCACCGAAGAAAACTCCGTCTGGCGGGTGTTTTTTTATGGTGCTTCGAGAACAGGCCCCAAAGGCCAAATCATCGCCGGAGTGGGGGTGGTCATAGTCTCCCCCGATCAGCTGGTCATCCAGCGTGCTTACTCCATTTCAAAGCCATGCTCCAACAATGTTGTCGAGTACAATGCTCTCATCATGGGACTCCAGCTAGCATAACAAACTGGGGGTGGATCATCTGGAAGTTTACGGCGACTCAAAACTCGTCGTTAATCAAATCTGAGGGCAGTACGAAGTTCGTCATGAAGATCTGGTTCCTTACCATGAAGTTGCATTGAATATTATCTCAACCTTCACCAAGTTCATCATAGAACACGTACCTCGGCTACAAAACCTGGAGGCTGACGCTCTGGCTGGCCTCGCAGCTTTATTAGCAGCACCCCTCGGGACTCAACACTACGTCACGGTAGTTGGTCGAGACTTGGTATGTCCTAAAAATACCTATGCATACAAATGGCCCATGCCATGACAAGTGCCGGTTGTTAATGTCCGAGACTGGAGGTTCCCATTCATCTATTTCGCTTGTCTATGGAATTCTCCCAGAAGACCCGAAAGAAGCCGTCTCGGTCAGAAGGCGTTCCCTTCGGTTTTATTATGATACAGCTACTAAAACGCTGTACCGACGTTCCTACGATAGACTTCTCCTTCGATGTCTATCCAACAAAGAAGCAGTCGAAGCCCTTCGAGAAGTTCATGACGGAAACTTGCGGGGCTCACCAACCCGGGCCTAAGTTGCAGGATCGATTGCGACGCATGGGTTACTACTGGCCAACCATGGCAGCCGACGCCGTCGATATGCTAAAAAGTGCCATGCTTGCCAGCTTCACGTCGACTTTATCCATACACCATCGGAACCACCACATCCTACGGTCGCCTCCTGGCCCTTTGAAGCTTGGGGCATGGACATTGTGGGACCTATCACCCCTCCTTCATCGAGGGGACACCGCTTCATCCTAGCCATCACCGACTACTTCTCCAAATGGACAGAAGCAGTTCCACTGACGGAAGTGAAAGCCCTAGGGTGATCAGCTTCATCAAGCATCATGTCATCTACCGTTTCGGGGCACCTCGTAGGATTATCACGACAATGGTCCACAGTTCATCAGCCATGCTTTCAGCAGATTCTGTGACAAGAATCGTATTCAGAACATGGCATCAACCGCCTACAATCCGGCAGCGAACGGATTGGCCGAGACTTTTAACAAGACTATCGTCAGGCTACTCAAAAAGGCCGTGTCATCCAACAAATGCAACTGGGACGAAAAGCTCGGCGAATGCCTATGGGCCTACCGTACAACGGTACGGACTCCGACAGGCAAAACCATTCTCCTTAGTCTAGGGGAACGAAGCGGTACTGTCTCTCGAGATCCAGATACCCTCACTTCCGTGTAGCGATCACAAACCAATTGACAGAAGAAGACAATCAACGTCGTCGTCTGCGAGAATTAGAGACACTTGACGAAAAACGTCTCTTAGCTCAGCAGCATATTGAACTCTATCAAGCCCGTATATCACAGGCTTTCAACAAAAAGGTCAAGCAGAGGACTTTCCAAATAGGCGACCTGGTCCTCGCAGTCAGGAGGCCGATGGTGTTGACTCACAAAACATCAGGAAAGTTCGAGCCCAAGTGGGAGGGACCTTTCATCATATAGACGGTATACTCAAACGGTACTTACCGCCTCGCTCGACCAAACGGGGACTTGTTCATGATGTCCATCAACGACAAGTTCTTAAAGAAGTACTACTCTTAACATCTTTCAGATATGTACTTCCATCTCTACCCAGCAAGGGAATTAGTAGACCTGATCATCAGAGCTCACATACACCTCCCTTTCACAAAATCTTATGTTTTCGGAACCCAGTTATTCCGTGGCATTCTATTCTCAGTAGAAGAACAACCACGTCCACATTTCCTCTGAGTTGCTCCTCTACACCCTGCAAAGCAGAATCTTACACTACGTAGGATCGCGCTACTTATCATGTTTACCATGTCCACATTACCTCTAAGTAAACATCCCGTACAGACAACTCCTGCGTTGTCGTACATCGATCGCAGAACTTCCATGTCCATATTACCTCTGAGTAGTTTCGCGTATCCCCTCCAGAGTCACTCCTACCACGTCCAAAACATCTTTGAGTAGGAAGATTCCGTCATTTGAACCCCATATTTGCCACGTCCACATTACCTCTGAGCAAACATGTCGGTCCTCTCCAACTTATTATTTGTACCTAAAAACCAAGGTGCGCCAAAGATAATAGGTCCACACAAATCACTAGTTCGTGACAGTAAAAATGAATATACCAGAAAATTCTTTATTTTGCATTCAAAAGTAAAGGATTACATCCCCAGCATAGTTGCCAAAAAAAAGAAAAAAAAGAGACTACAATCCCTAAGCATCACTGGAATTGGCAGAAAGCTCTTCGATCCGATGCTTCAAGTCTTCAGCCCGAGTCCCCACAGTCGCCAAGACTCGGCGTTCAGCTTCTTGACGCATCACCTCCACAGCCTCAGGAGCAGTATTATTCTCGTACTTAGCGTCCAACTCTTGCCGCTGGCAGGTCAGAGAAAGAATATGGCAGGTAAAAGCTGCTTCTTCCTCCTTGGATGCTACGTGCTCAGCCTGGGCTCGCTCAGCATATAGCAAAAGTTGGGCTCGCTGGTCTTCAAGGAGGCGAATCTTGGCAGTGACCTCCGCTATACTAGCATCCAATGAGGCCCGCAGCTCCGCCTTCTCCTGCGTGGATTGAGATAGTCGCTCCGCCGCAGCCTCAGCATTGGCCACCTCGCGGTCCCAGATGGCCACCGTGGCCTGATAAGACGACTCAACATTAGCTATCAATTTCTTTTTTTTCTGCTTCTATCAGAGCAGAAAAGTCATTTCGCCGAATACTCTGAAGTTCGGAAAGATGCTGGTCGAGCTCAGCCATCGACGCCTCCAAATCTCAGCCATATGAACATGGCCCCGATGGGAACGTATCAGACCAATGTAAGGGAGCGTCATGGCTTTTGCCGTCGCGAAACTCCCGTTCGCATTCAATACCGTCGATACCCCCTTTTTGCAGCATCTTGTAGACCGCCTCAACGGCAAACTGCACATATTCATCCGCGTCTGCCAACACCTGAGACGTCATAACAGGGGTTGGAGGAGCTATCGTAGAGGTCGAGGAAGGTCCCCCGACGAGCCGCGGAGCCGAAACCTCAATGTCAGTAGGTTCTTCCCCACCGGCAGTACGAATTTCGTCGCCAACTGAGGAAGCTAGAGAGGGACGCAACACTGTCCCCCAAGTGGAAGGAGCAGGAGGAGTGTCCTCCATTACAGGACCCTTGCCCTTATCAGAATCAATGACGGATGGTCCTCCGACATCCGGGTTGATGGTATTATCTCCGGCCGGGACAGGGCGGCTCTCCCTTTCGTTCGAAGCGACAAGGTCCGCCCCTGACAGTTCAACCTCTCTCGGAGTCCGGCTCGGAAAATGAATCTCATCACCCGCATCAGCTCCCTCTACAGGGACGGGTGTAGGGTTCGGCAGTGACGCCGACCCTACCGCATCAACCCCCACTTCCGAGGCAGGGGTAGGGCTTGGCCACGAGGCCTCGTGTGCGACCAGTGCCTCGGCACCACAACAGGAAAGAAGCCCGACCGACAAATTCTTGCCGGAGACGTCTCCGCTAAACGCGATCTCTCTGGCAGCTGGTTCAACATCTTCCTGCGAGCCATCGTCAGAAGAAGACGAGCTCCATTCTTCCTCCTCGTCTGGAAGGACTTTTTCCACAACTTCCTTTGGGGCTCCGACGCTTTCAGGCACCCCTTAATGGTTGGTTCTACTCCCGGTCGAGGCTCCATGCCGTCCTCCTGATGGATCGACCGAGAGACCTCAGCAACCTGAGACGCTAGTACATCTTCAGCTTCCCTTCCAACATAATCTGGAGACACCAAAATCTCCACAGAAGCGACATCATCAGCGCTCTCCTCCCTGGGAGATGCTGTAATCGGAGGAATGCGCTCGTCGGAAGAGCTCGCCACCTCCTTCGGTCTGCTAATACCCGGTTTCGAAACCCGAGATTTCTTCTTCGGCACCTCCTACAAAAAAGAGGACATAAGTCACATAAATCAAAGAATAAACCAGACTATGTGGGACGTCTTTACCTTTGCGGGAGCTGATTCCGTTGGTACTACAGGTGGCACTCCCGGAGCTCCTACCTTCGGAGTCGTAGCTTTCCTCGGCTTCTTCGACGCAGACGAACCGGCCTCCGCGTCAGCCCGCCTCTTTCCAGCTTGGGGCTCTTCCTGAGTACCCCCCGTTGATGCTGCAGCAGCAGCCCGATAACCTGCAACCTCTGGTGGACGATATGACCGGACCACCGCCAGCATGTTTTTCGTTGCCTCTAGCTGAGTGCCAACGATGAAACTAGTCTCCCTGTCATATTCAGGGGACACAGTGTTCACGGCAAAATATAGCTTAACAGCCGAATACAAGATCTACAGCCGAGGGTTGTGAACTGGCGTAGTGAAACGAACTCCAGTGCATCCGGCGTTGTAATATTGCCAACCCCGGGCTCCATCCAGTAAACTCCCGACAAACCCCAGACTATTACTGGGGTTCCTTAACATTAGCTGGGTGAAACCAAACTGACGTGCAAACCGGCTCGGCAAATACGGCTCCAGATAACACTTATTCTTGTTGCGATAGACCAAATGGGAAGGCCGAATACTCTGCAACCAACGAAACCCCCATGTCGGCAGGGCGATCGCATCCTCACCGGAGTCTTCCAATTCTTGGTCAGCCTCGAAATCTATGAAGACGGGATTGACCTTGGTGATCTCCCACCCCTGGAGATAAGACAAAACCCTCCTACAGACAGGGACACCGGTGTGCAGCCATTTTCTCTTATAGAAGCGACGGATAAAGGCATCGCCTACAACATGATCGTCTTCAGGGCCCGGACTCATCACATTTGGGTGATGCGGAATCAACCATCCCATCAGATAATGGAACGGTAACTCAGCTCGGGAAAAGTTGTCTTTCTTGCCCCTCTCATGGACCACATCGTCAGCAAAATCTCTCAAACCCCGCAGCAGGTTACACACCATCGCGGGAAGGAGAGCCAGAGGACGACCAAAAACCAGTTTTACCGCGGGCAAAATGAGGTTCCTGCTCACTCTCTCTACAGATCCAGATCCGCCCGAGAACACAGTCCCGGAGCCATATCATCAAGTAGGCAGTCAACACTGCCTTGGAAGACATCGGGTGCACGCAATGCCAGAAACAACTGTATACGTCATCACCACTCTCGTTTGAACGAGGAGTCTTCTCGCCTAGTCGGCTTATTTCGTTGGTTACCTCCGCGTGATTCAGTCCCTGCGAGGTCTTAAACCGAATCTTGGAAGGGTCCGTCAGGTCCTGCTTGAAGACATAATCCCTCCAAGCAGTTACATGGGGCTGTGACCCGCCCTTATCCTTCCGTTGCATCAGATAATGGTGGCTCGCCACCTCCTTGAAACAGCCATCATCTCTGAGTCCTTGTCTTCCAGAACATGGATCTCTTCATTTGTCGGAAAATATTCCTCATACGGCTCCGAGTCCCAGGGAAGCTTGGACACCTCATACATCTCATGGAGGGCCAATCCCAACTCCCCCATCGGAGTAAAGAAAGTGCCGGTCTGGGTGTTGAACATTTCCAGGAGAGCAAGAAACATATGCCGATTAAGGTCGACACCTGCTTAGGTGACGCGAAGAGCGGCGGTCAGCCCTATCGCTTTGAGCTCAGTCTTGAACTTCAACAAAACCCAAAGGGTCAGCTCGTCCCACTTCGACACGTGGTGACACCAGCCCTCAACCCGAAAACCTCATTTCGGATACATAACCTTCGATGTTAGCATCCGACTTTCAAAGGTCGAAGCACCAAAGGCGAAGGTGTCAGGAGGAACATCACTATAAATGCTCCCAGGACGCAAGGTTCGGCAATGGTACGAGGTCCCGGCTCGCGAGGTGACCAAGGTATCCCTTTGATTCGAAGTAACATCAATACAAAGGGTACCCCCCATTGCCCCTCCTTGAGAAGGGGTAAGTTCCCATGGCATCCTCCTCTTGGAAGCCAAACGGGAGAAAGCCGTCAGTGGCAATTGATGCTCAAACTGCCGCATGTACAGGGCCACGCCCTTCGTCGTGAAGAACCAGTCTTCCTTGATTTTCAGTACCTTCGCCTCAGTGGAGGTCAAGCGGTCACCAAATAGAAAGGCAGGCTTCAAGAAAGTCACATTCTCGGATTCAACAGATTTTAGTTTGCCGCTCTCCATCATAATTTGGAGAAAAACAGGCGACTGATCCCGGATTTGCAACATTCTCTCGGAAGGCTGATTCAGCATCATAGCAGCCTTCGCTGGGTTAATAACCTCCTCGTTGAAGTCAACCCCCATTTGGCAAAGGGAAGCATCCAGAAGGACTTCGTTTAGCAAGGGGATAGTCATCGACACTGACACAGCAAAAACAAAAGTCAGGCAGCAAGGGAAAATTTAGAGGCTTTAAAAAGACAAAGCATTTTGGAGCACATCAGCAGCCTGACGCATAATCAGGGCCCAAGCCCATGCGCGTCAGCAGTGAAGCTTCGGCGCATCATCAGGGCCTAAGCCCATGCGCGTCAGCAGTAAAGCTTTGGCGCATAATCAGGGCCCAAGCCCATGCGCGTCAGCAGTGAAGCCTCGGCGCATAATCAGGACCTAAACCCATGCGCGTCAGCAGAATAGCCTCAGCACATCATCAGGACAGAAGTCCATGCGCGTCAGCAACAAGGGGTTAGGGCACATCAACAGGATGCAACTCATCCGTGTGCCCCAAACTCATCTAAAATATTGGGAACCACAGACAGAAGACACCCACCCGTCATCGCTGGCCGAACGTCGGCGGGAGTCACAGCGACGACGGGAGCATCCTCCTCGTCGAACTCCATCGGCTCCTTACTCCGGCCTTGTCCTCTGCCAGTGCCACTGCGTGGGGTTTTGGGAGCCATCTCTTAAAAGAAGTTAGGGTTTTTTCTTGAAATAAGAACTCTAAAAGAAGGAAGCAAAGAGAGGAAGGACTCTCTCTCTCTCCACCAGACGCCTATTTATAGGTTTGGGCACACACGGAAACCGATGAAGGGTGACGTCAGCCATTGCTTTGGGCACTGCGAAAGGATTGTTGCAGATATCCAAAAGATCATCATTAATCTTTTCGTTTATTCCGAAGCATTATCATTTGCATTTAAAACTGAGAGGGGCGTGCGCCTCATCACAGACGCGCGGAGCAATCATGCGCCCCGAACAGTCATGCGCCCCATTGAAAACACCACCATGCTTCTTATTCAAAGTATTCCAAAACTTCAGAAAGTTTTAAAAACTTTGAAGGGGGTCTTGTAGAAGCATGAAAATCTCAGGCGCATCAACTAGTCAACATGCGCCGAAAATATCATAAAACAGTAAAAGAGTAGCAGCATCAATGGCTTTTTATTTCATAAAAGTCTGTTACATGACTAAAGACTCTTTTCACATAGAAGACTCTTTTTTTACGAAGAAGAAATCAAAAAAGCCTAAAGCTACGCTTCATCCAGGCGCGTCTCAGCTAAGCGCATCTCTTCAGCGTCTCAGCTAGGCGCATCTCTTCAGCGTCTCAGCTAGGCGCATCTCTTCAGCGTCTCAGTCAGGCGCATCATGAAGTCTCAGTATATGCGCTCTACTTCGACCCGATCAAGTGCTTCGGCTAATGAGGCAGTTATTGAGCATAACAAGGGTGGACAACCAACCCCACTCTAGCAGGAGGAAGAGCTCTCCAAAGCCGAAGGAAGATGGGAGCAAATTCCGATCTGGGGCTCTTCCAGCATAACGAAGACGGGACCCAAACGTCCCGATCTTTGGATGTAACAGGCACCTTCGGCCTGCATCGGGACCCCGCGATCCCGACTTTTGGATGTAACAGTCACCTTCACGAGTGCGTACGAAGACGACTCGACGCATCTTCACCCTCGGGAGCGTCTTGTCAACGAAATGTACTCGAGCGAAGAAGTTCATCTCCATTCGGGAAGACGGGAGAGAACGAGAAACAAACTCTCTCATTGCTGCTATTTATAGGCCGGGCAAATCAAACCTACGTGCCAAGTGGCGGGCTCTCCGAATCCCGTGCAATGAATTTGCATTCATGGTGATGAACCTATCCCCTCGAATTCAGCCAGGTCAAAACGGTTATTTAAAGCACTCGAAGAACTCAAACAGTCGGACCAATGAAGATGCGTCATGCAACAGACGCGCCCATAAGTACCAAGCGCCTCATAAGGATGCGCCCCACGCGTCCCTATGCACCTAGTGGAACGCAGATCAATGCGCCCACTCAAAAGCTCATTGCCCGTCAAGAGCATTAAATGCTGAAGTCTGAGACGACAGCAGCCATGCCTCGATAACAGAGCGGCAACAGCTTTTGCAGAAGACGAAGCGCCGCTGACGTCAGCGTCATTATTACTTTCCTCTGTCGGTTACAAGTCACGTGGCCGACTAACCACTCGCATGAGCCTCCGCAACCATGCGTCCGAAGATTTGCATGCGCCTCAAAAGCCATGCGTCTCTGACTTACTTCTGATCACAGAAGTCAAGTCGCTGCATGCGCCTCCTCGACCATGTGACCAAAACATGTGCCTCAAAAGCCATGCGCCCAGACTGGTTCGTGACTCCTGAAGATTACGAGCCAAAGTCTCCTCATGCGCCGGATCCCAGGCGCAACTCATCAGATCCTTCACCAAATGCTAGATCTTTGAACCAAAGGCATGCGCCACGTGTCCTTTGACTCGGTTCAGTCTACGAAGGGGTGCTAACCACCCAAGATCTCAGCAACTGAAGAATCCTCCCCACTGCCACGTGTCAGCCCACGATTGCAGCAAGAAGGATTCATCCCACAAATCAGGGCGCATCATCCATGCACCATTCGCAGTAACCACCACATGGCGTTCCCACGCGTAGGCGCATCCTACATATGCGCGCATGAGCAGCCCCAACCTGCTGCCTATAAAAAGAGGAATCATTCCTTCTTCCAGGGGAGAGACACACATAACGAGATCATCAGAGCTACAGAGACGCATGTCCACTCACAGAGATCGGAAGAGACACTCAACGTCTTCTTCCCCTCCGTAAGCTCCGGCATCCAGAGCAGCCCAGACCTTCAGAGAACCTAAAATCGTCGTCAGATCGTCAACGGAGTCAACGCATTACCACTCGCTCCATCAACACAGGACCCAGATAAAAACAAAAGTGTACTCCTAGGACTACATCTGAGTCCTACATTGTAACACTGTTCTGTTTGTGATTGAAATTTCAAATTTTAATGGCAAACACATGCATGTGATTGGTTGTGGTTGTTTTGTTTCTCATTTCCGCTGCAATCTAATTGATTGCTTTTGTGTTTTAGAAGCTTTTCCTAACAAATCTGGTATTAGTGCTAAAGGAAAGTTTTTTTTTTGGGAGGAAGAAGATGTCAACCTTCAAGTTATCGAAAAGTTTGATTGGAACATAAGTTTCACTCTTTGGTAAGTCGAGATGCCACAATCTTGACTCAAACGCGGAATCCAAAAGGAACTTTTGGGAAAGGAGAAGATGACGGGAAGTAAAGCACAAAAAGAAGAGAGGCTTGCGACGATCAACTCTCACTTTCAAATGAGGTGCTTTGCAAGGTGATTCAAGAAAATACAACCGCCAACCTTTGGACAAAGTTAGAGACTTTGTAGTTGTAGATGACGAAAACACTTGCTAGTAAGTTGTCCTTAAAACAAAACTATACTTGCTTCGGATGGCGAAAAGTACGTCAATTAAAGAGCATCTTAATATATTTTTTACTCTTGTTATGGATCTCGAAAACATAGACGTTATTTCGAAGATGAAGAATAAAGCATTGATGCTCTTATGCTCATTACCTTTCCCTTACAAGAATTGTAAAGAGATGATGGTTTGAAGCAAGGACACAATCACAAGTGAAAACAACTGTATATGAGCCACTTATTGAAGAAGTTAATAAGTGGAGATCCTTGTTGCTAAAGGAAGATCTACGGGAAGGAGTTTGGGAAGCAAGTTAAGGTCAAAATCAAGGACAAAGTACGTCACTTATACCTATTGCAAGAGGATGGCATGCGTTAATACTACACTACATGCTTAAGAACAAACCCCAACAAAAGGACGACTTCAAAGATCCATATGAGGAGAAAGGTGAATCTCTTTTGATGCCAAAATTCAGATTCCGAGATTCTTCTCGTTGCGAAGGATTCAACCATAAAAATGAGTGGTTGCTTGACTACAGATTGTCACGCATAATAATTTTCGGCCGACCGATACGAATCTACATAACCCTCATCTCACGAGGGTTTTGTTAGAAGCTTTCAGAATCCTCCAGCATATGGTGGAGTCTTCTTGAAGACTCACAAAAGTCTCCATAGCTTTCTAGATGTTTAGAGTCTTTCTTGTAAATATCTAGAACCTAGAATAAATTCTGAAATATTCTATTTCCAGAAGCTTCATATAAGCCTTTTGAGACCTTGTAAATAAGTAGGAGGTTCATTTGCTCCTCATCACAAAAACTTGTAAGCTTTCTTCAACATAATAGCGAAGCTAACATTTGACAAGTTAATGTTGCTGGCATTATGATGAATCTTAATGTTGTCTAGTCCAAATGTTGTTGGCATTATGACAAGTCTTAATGTTTTTGGTATTGCAACAAGTCTTAATGTTGTTATTACGACGAGGTGACATATGCCGAGTACGAGCTTTGCTTTAGGAACAACTGTGCCTTCTACCAATTTATAGCTTTTTGATATGACAAAGCTAACAAAAGAGCGGGGAGTTAATGTCTTGCATTATGGAGGATGTAATGTTGACATTTTTGACTTAACTAGTGCCTTAACCAAAATAATTTAGCTTAGCTCCAAGTGATGTTAGGATGTGGCAGAGCTATGCCATATGGCGATGCTCATGCCTTAGCCAAATTATATGATCGCTTCAGATGCTAAGTAGGAAAATATCAAATTTTGCTAGCAAATTTATTGCTGCAACAATACTATCTCTATAGAGAGGCTATTACGTCTGTCATTTAATTAACTTTTCTTTTGACAAAGTGTATTGTTGGGACGATGCTAGGGATATGGCAACACTAATGCCTTAGCCATTATTGGTATATTACGAACTTCTGGTTCTAATAAAGTTTAGTTTTTTATGAACTTCGGGTTCAATTATGAGCTGCAAGTTCAAGATGAACTTCAAGTTCAAGATGAACTTCAGGTTTAATATGAACTTAAATTTTACTTCTGACAAATTCTTGACAACATGGCTGAATTTTGAGAACCCCCCCCCCCCAACACCAGTGTTGTAAAAATCCCTCTAGGCGGCCGACTAGTCCCCGACTAGGGGCTAGTCCCCGACTAGTCACTTGTCGGCCACCGTCGACTCGATTAGGGGTTGGTCCATCCAAAAATTGACTAAATTGGTACTAGTCTAGGCTGCCGTCGACTCTTTACTTTGTTGCTGTCTTTTTTCTATTTTTGAAAAAAGTGACTAGCCTACTCTTTTTTATTTTTACTTTTTCTTTGTTATCTCTTTGCTACTGTTGTTGTGGCTCTTTTTTTTAATTTTTGCTTGTTACTTTTTTTGCTTTTGCTTGCTGCTGCGGCTGTAACTCTCCGTGCAAAATACTAAGTTGTTAACATATTATTTAAAGATTTATCGAAATAGAAATTTGTGCAAAATAATGGATAAAAAAATGCACTGCAATAACTAAAAGTTCAACAATTAACATATTATTTTTTAAAATATTTTTATAACATATTACACATATATATATTCATTAAAAATTCTAAACCGACTAGTCCCCGACTAGTCCTCGAGTAGTCCGATTAATCCGTAGTCCCCACAAACCGACTAGCGGCCGACTAGCGATTTTTACAACCTTGCCCAACACACACCCACACACGAATTTTCTGGGTTAGCTAATAGGGTTCAGGGGGTAGCATTGGCGTCCGCTGATCGGAATGTTATGTGGGTCTAAGTTATGCGGATCAGCATGCCGGAGCTTTGTTCTGCGACACTAAGTTATGCGGGACTAGTTCTACGGGACTAGGTTTTGCAAGACTAGTTTATGTGGGGCTAGTTTTGCAAGACTAGTTTATGTGGGGCTAGTTTCTGCAGGACTAGTTGATGCGGTAGGACTATTTTTTGCAGGTCTAGTTCCTGCAAGGGTAGTTCTGTCGAACTAGTTTCTACGATGATAGTTCTACGGGATAGTTCTGCTTAGTTGGTTAAAGCATCATACCGATAACGCGTCCTAGTATAAAATGATGAGACGCTCTTCAGAACTCCAATGAAAGAAGAGAAGAGAAAAAGGAGAGAAGTCTCTGTTGATTGATATTGACAAGCAATCCTAGAATAGATGCGTTGCTATGTTTTATATACAAAACCAAGTTGGTTATAAGGGATAACAATCATATCACTGAAAAATACATTGGTTAGCACGATCATATCTAGTAGTTAGATATAACTAACTACAACATATTTAATGCTACTGTCAATAATTAGTTACATACTTAAGTTCAACTAGAACAAATGACTTATCCAGTATTCTCAGAAAAATAGAAATAAAAATGCAGTAGGTTAACGCCATGATAGATCACTCATTCCCATTTTGATTACTCAAGAAGTTTGGGTTTACCAGCACTCCATAATATCGGAAAGAATGTCATTTCTAATGGCCAATCTACTACTTGTTTCAGCAATGGGCTCAGTCAACATGGCTGACAATTGGCTAAGGGTGACATCTCCATGAGTACAGTTTGCAATCAATATATTCGTCATCCTGAAGCATATATTTCAATGAATGGTTCAATGAATGGCACAAACTGAAATAATAGGTAAGCATCAAAACGTACATACAAGTTCATGTTACAAAGCATAAATATGCAATGAAAACATTACAAACCCTTGCTAATCTCAAGAATATTAATCTGTTACCTACAGTATTTTCAGTGGACTCTTTCGTAACTAGAGATCGCCACTCTTAGTGTTATTGTCTATCCTTCTAGCGACAAGGGGAAAGCACAAAGACTATGTGCTATGCTACGACTGCATTTGCAATTCATCATCACGATATAAGTGCCACTTTTGATATCTTTGGTTCCCAGGTAGAACAGGCCTTAGTCGTGGAGCACTTGTGCAATCCGAGCAGCAGCAACCTCTCAATTCTTCCACACAGATGCCACAAGACCTGAAAGGTATTTGACAACAAGGGTCAGTATATGCAGCACTCATACAGAGCCGGAAGAAAATAAGGAAAAATTAGAAATTCAGATGATTGTAAATGCTCAGCCAATAAATTTCTATATTCCAGACAGCGAAGTTCAATGTAAAGGCTTTACTCACAAGAAGAGCTTGTTGCAGTCAAGATTCGCACAGTTCCTATGCCTGAATTCCACCAGCCGAGAACTGCAAATATAACATTTTGCGAAGGTACTGTTTTCATACAGCAGATTGTGCCTTTCTTCAGTAATTTCCCGGGACTTGTAAGTGGAAGGCGGTAAGGAAAGACGAGAGTCAAAGACGAATAGATTCCCCACCCATTTGGAAGGACCTTCATGATTGAGATAATTGGAAACTCCTCCACTTAAAGTGTACAAGTTCTGGAAGCCCCTTTGCCTGACATAAAAGGGATGAGAACTTTACAAACTCATAGGCATGATAAAATGAGGTAGAGCAGGTAAGGCGTGCACTTTACCTAAGAATTGTAGAATATACGTCACAGCGAATGCCACCAGTACAGTACATAAGTATATCTGTATTCTCTTTATCAATTCCAGCTAAAGGATCTGAGGCGACAACCTGATTTAACATAAAGCCGAGAGAAAATATAAATATTAAGGAAAATGAAATTACTAAGCGATGGCAGTTAAAATAAACTGTCTTTGTAAACTAACCACTAGAGGGGGGAAAAGAGTGAATGCA
The DNA here is from genome assembly GCA_029216955.1 of Iris pallida. Classification (NCBI taxonomy): domain Eukaryota; kingdom Viridiplantae; phylum Streptophyta; class Magnoliopsida; order Asparagales; family Iridaceae; genus Iris; species Iris pallida. The sequence goes on along the minus strand of JANAVB010022215.1, from coordinate 121 downwards.
AACAAACACGTGCGAATCAGGAGTATATACTGAAGTAGAGTGGAGAGAGGGCCCACTGGAGAGAGCTTTCATAAGTCAAAAGTGGTACTTAAGAAGGAATTATATACAATACCAATATAGT
>JANAVB010022214.1:0-167433 GCA_029216955.1 Iris pallida | reverse complement strand
GTGATATGGTATGTGTAACAAAAACCAAAAATCAGAATGTGGTACTCCTTACGGAATATGATGTAGGCATCTTCAGAACACTTAAGGTGGAATGATATATGTTAATTGAGAATGTGGGATACCTTTTCCGATATGTATAAATGCATACATTATGTATTGACGCTAAACTTAAGGAAGGTAGTTAAAATAAATGCAATGAAACTATCCTCGGCACAATAAGACTAGACAAGCTTCTAGAAAAATATGTGAAAGTTAAATTTAAATGGATGGTAATGGACTTACTAAATTAGAAAATCAATATAGTTGGTGGAATTCAAGAAACTATATTTATCCTTGTATACTCTTGCCATGTAGTTCAAAATTTGCATAGCCAAAGATAAATACCCGAAAATCAATAATCTTGTATAAGCAGAGTCCCGCTTATGTTAATTAGAAGAAACATAAAAATTGACATGTTTAGTGAGCAGTTTATACATGTGGAACAGAGACATATTTTAAAGAATGCAATAATATAAGACACTAAAGCCAGATGAAGCATCAAGCGAAACTTGAAGCCATAGGAGAACATTACATATTGTGATTGAATATGATAGTAGTACTTTTTATGAGAAAAGAGAAGTGTGCACAAATGCTATTGAAAATACCAAGGAAAGTGCAACAAACTAGAAAATTGACATCCCAGGTTCAATTTAAGGTTGGGAAGTGGAAAGTGCAACAAACTAAGTTTATATTCGGAGAAGGTTCGTGTTGATGGTGCTCTACATATTATCCATATTTGATGAGTTACATATGCGAATTCTGATGCAATAGGATCATTTGTAATTGTTCACATACCTAATTTTTAAACATGTTCTAGGCAGAAAGTTTGTGTGATGCTGCTACATATTAGATTTGTTAATAGCAATGAGGAAGATAAATCATGGACTGATTTACTGCTCTAAGATAGGTAACTTATGTTAGGATCAAACTGTTGTGTTGGACTAGGAGAAAGCATTGATATCAAATATATAGTGGGTGATGGTGTCGAAGCATTCAGACTTTATATACATGTATCTGAACATTTTGGGCATACTAGTAGATGCAATGGTACTCTTTCTTCCTCGTCTAAGGAATAGGCCAAGACGATCCGCCTTTGCAGAGAACCCAACAAAACTAGCAAAAATGTGATGTAAAACTAATTTGGCAATCTGAAAAGACTGATACCTTGGTACAAGCTATGCTTATGGCAATATAAAAGCATTAGAGAATTTTTGGACTTTCATTTGATGAGCTATAAAACATATTTGGAATTTGAACAACATTAACAGCTTGAGGGAGAATGAAATCCACTTAAACATATGTGAATTAACATACATCAGAATTCTTTTTATATATTGCACATTTCTCTTACCGACCATTCCAAAAGGATTATAAGAAAAAAAATTATGAATAAAAAATGTACCATCTAAGCCCTCTTCAATAGTCTCCATGTTGAAGATATTAACATGTATATGTATAAGAATGCATATATAATTGTTAAGCAGGTAAAAGACAAAGCTACGAACCATAGCATTGATAACACCACCCTTTTTGTGAATGTTGGAAGCCCGTCTCTTCTCACGGGAGGCATAAACAAGTCGAGAAGCTTATTGTGATTTGTGCCAAGCCCTCCACTGTGGCCCAAAAAAACCTGCAATTTTCAATAATAATGTAATAAGAAAATAATATGCCATCTTAAAGGATAAGGGGAGTGCAGAAATAATGTAATTCTTTTACAAATCCAAATCCAGTTCAGGTCAAATGGAATGTATACGTCACATATTTACCTGTGTTAGTGCAAAACCCTTAAGATTTTCAATCGGCCATAAAACAGTAGATTCTCTCTACAAGTAAAAGGTAAAAAGTTTAATTTGTTACAAAGGGAACCAAAACGTAAGCTTGTTCCAATAACAAATTTGAAGACATGAAACTCATTTCTTACCTTGTCGTCACAAAGCAATGCGTGGCATCTAGAATGTTCCTTTTCAAGAGGCTGACTTGCATATACCGAAAGTAACTTATGTTGTACTCTCTACCAACATAGTGAACATAAACAAAATAAATTAGCTTTCGAAATCCAAAGAAAATATCCTGATTAAAATGATACATATTAAGTGCCATTTTCTGGAGGTTGGAAAGCAAGCATGCACGTCAACATATAGGACTGCTTGTGCAGCACGTAGTGTACCACTGGAGTAAGGAATATTCTTTTCTGGAGGTTAAGAAGGTTTAAACCACATCTAGAAATTGTTTGTCTCCAGAAACCTTCTTCAGTTGCTATGCTTTGTTTGAGGACTGCTTGTGCAGCATGTAGTATAGCACTGGCATCTACTTCTGCTACAAGAAAGGTTACAAAAAATTAGCTGTAGGTGGCTAGTTAGATTCAACTAGCCGCCTATAGCTATACTTAATGAGCATGGATAATGGAAGAAAGGTTACAAAACATCTACTGTGCTGCATTTTAACCAGAGACTGGTAATTGAAATTTTGTTTGAGGACTGCTTGTGCAGTATTTAGAGGACTGCATTTTAACAAAGTTGTTAAGTGTACTTTTTAGGAAAGAGCTGACAATGCCATAAACTTGAATTTCCAATCTACATATCAGACTAGACATCTAATAAAACTGGCATCTACTTCTGCTACAAGAAAAATGTCCTACTGAAATGAAACTCCAGATATGCAAGGTTTGGGGAGTGTCTAGATGTGTACAGCTCCAAGAACAAGCTTTGCATACGGTCCAAATGTAACATTGCGCCATTCCAAAACCATATGAGCTTCAGCTGCAACATAGAAGTATTTACAATTTGTTCGATTCTCCGATAGGAATAAACTTTTCCTTGCCAGTTTAATACCAAACAAATTGAAGTCACACACAAACACATCCACACACTTTTCATGCAAAAATAAAAATAAAACTAAAAATATATATATACACACTTTTCATGCGGGTTTTTTCTGAGGCACGAGCCTAGATTTTGTGCTTTGTCTCTAGATGACCTCAGCACATAGGCGTACTTTTCGTCTCTGACAGCTATGACCTTGCCAAATTTCTATCATAATCACATACTATCGTGCCTATTTACCGCTACGATCAAGGAAAGGGTACATGTCATTCCTCTAACAAGTGTTTTCACATCACTTCCAATATTCTTATGGCATCTATTATCTCATATAGCAATTATCAATATCTAAAACATAATTGTCAAGCTCCATCTGTAAGAAAGCTCATGTTCCTCCCTAGTTGTTCTTTTAACAATGTATTCAGTTTTCTCATGGCAACCAAGTAAATGTTTGGCATACTATCCGGAAGAGTGAAAATTTATTGTTTTTAAAACACGTCATACACAAACAACTAGCTTATTGTAGTCTGGCTAATGAAGTAGCAATCAGCAATTCTGTACAACTTTCTTCCCCATTAACAGTTCGACCAAGGATAGGCAACATGATTCAAATTTACAATCATACAAGTATAATAAACTTAGGGTCGGTTTCCGTACAAAAGTAAGATATTAAGTCATACACCAAGTTGATAAGTAAATGATATCAAATCAAATGAACAATTGAATTATGAACCCCCACTATGTTTCATATTTTAACTTTGACAAAAATTTGAGCATACTCTTTCAGGAATCCAAGAAAGCTAACTTGTTTCTTCCATCTATGAAGTCTTGTGATGCGTCTTCAGGAGTAAGAAGATAGTAGTGGAGGGAGCTTCTGGTTCTATTCGACGGAAAAGGGATCATACGCAAAACAAAATACATTTTGGAGAAGTGTTACTAGTATTTCGTTTCAGTAATAATTGTTCAGAAGTAAATGTTTTGAGGTTCTAATTATTTTTATATATGGGAAGTATGTAAATGTTTTGTTGAAAACATCAACTTCGACAAGAACGGATTGCAATTTTTTTTTTTGGGATATAGTAGTAGATTTTTGTATTTTGTAATATGTGTCTTAGTCGTGATTATAGGGTTCTCCCTACCTTGCTTCTTAACCAATGTTTTTCAATAATATATATATATATATCTATATATATATATATATATATATATATATATATATATATAATATATATATATATTGTGGAAGCACGGACGCTCAAAAAGGGTGCCATGTTTGTGTTCTGATCATGTCAGACATATAGAGGACACAATAAGAGCACTCCAAAATACTCTTGGACACCAAAATTAGTGGTGCACCCATGTGGCAAGTATTATATTGTATCGGTATTCATGTCCAAGCAACAAGGTAAGTAGAGCTCCTACAGCTCCAAGGGACCCGTGATGAGGGCAGTGATCTAACTGTGCTCAACAAAGTTATCCCAACATTAATATAAGGGTTCATATGTATTGCATGGGGGATTAGTAAGTTTGCACTACCTATTGCCACCTGTCACATTTGATAGGCAGCTTGTTGTTTAAAATGTTGCAGTTAAGGGGGATCACCAAAATCATTCTCTAGATTTACCAATTGCACAATTCCCATGGATATCAATACAGATAAATAAGAAAAATTTGCTCATGAATACGGTTCCAGATAATGATTAACAGATCATGTCTCAGCTATTCAAATTAGTCTAAAATTTTTTACCTTGATATGGTATCAGCCAGTAGCATCTCGTATACCTTACGCAAGTTATCACATGAAGAATATTCAGTTGTTCATTTAAAATATCTACTGAGTATAGAAACTTACCACCTACTCTTCCCAGGATGGTCAGTAGACTCAGGTCTACACTTAGTATGCACAATGGCTCCCACTGAGACCTTTCTACAGCATCCTTGTACATCCACTCTTCCATCTCCTCACAAAAGAAGTCTTCACAAGGTTCCCTGCACAAGGCACATAATTTCTGATTTTCATCAGCAGCCACAACTGCTTCTCTGACCTCCCTTTCTTCCTGAACTTCTTCAGTGAGAAAAAAATTGGGCAGAACATTAATTCCTATTATTGTAGATGAAACGTTGTAAAAAGGGTTTTTCTTGTAGTGTCCTTAAATCTAAGTTTAATGTGAGAAAAATATACATAGCAGGAAATATAAATGAACAGTAAGTTCTAGCAGGTTTTGCCATGTATCACAGTTTTTTTGCATAAAGAAAATAATGAACAATGCATGAAATATGAGCTAAAAATAAGTAAACAGCGAATGGCAAGGTGTCTTGCTTGGTAGTACGACTGGTATGCTGCGATAATCAAGGTTGCACGAACTGCGACTTTGGTGCAACAACCATGCAAGGTGACCTCGGGTGGTGACACGGTTAGTTCCATTGGGTCCAGAAGGGTCAATTTAGGTAGGGTTGACATAAGGTAGTCTCGAATATGGAATCGAGGAAATGGGATTAAGGGGATTTGTTATGGACAAGATTTGATGATGACCAAAAGAGAATTTGAGAGAGATAGGTACTTATAATTATTTGAAAATGTACCTAATATAAAACTAGACATGTTATGGTCTAGAAAATACTTATTTATATTAGTGAAATCTATGTTCCTATTAGTTAAAATACTTAGATAATTATAGTTACTAAATTATTTTAGCAACAACAAAATAAAATTTAATTTATCAAGATACCTCTTAGCTCAAAACTATATTCAAATTACCATAGTTGCAAAATAATATATTATATAATATATTTAAACTTCTAAGCCATATAAAATCATGCTACGAATAAAATTTTACAAATATTTATAGGTTTATTTTAAAATAAATGGTTGATATAATATACTAATAAAATAATATCAATTAATAAAACGTTAATAATAGTAGGGAAACAAGGAACCTAAAAACAACAATTATACCAATAAAAATAATAATAATATTAATAATAATAAATATAAAATTAGCTCTGTTACACAACTAACAAAGTGAAACAATTAACTGGCTAAAGAATTAAATACAATAGATTACTAAAAGAAAAAGAGAAAAACAATTAACAAATAACACAACAACAACAAAAAATAATAAACTTAACAAAATATCAACTCTGCTGCTCTTCTCAACAAAGAGGCAAAAGAAGAAAGAAAAATGAAAGGGAAGAAGAAGCAGGAGAGAGAGAGAGAGTTAGAGAGGCGAGCGGAGACTCGGAGGAGGAGCGGACGGTCGGTCGACGGGGCTCCGGTGAAGAGGGGTCGCGGGATGAGCGGTCGTCGGGAGAGGGACGAAGGGGCGTAGTCTGGGGCTTGGCTCGCGCGGCGGAGGCGAGCGGCTAGGGCTCGCGCGGTGGCTCACCGGCGGCGTTGCCTGGCCGGGGTTCTTGAGTCGAAGGCGGTAGAACGGCGACTGACGGAGGGAGGAAGGAAGGTGAGACGGAGTGGCTGAGGCTACGGACGGCGGGGGTTCGTCGCTGGGGCTCGCCGGTCGGGCAAGAAGGCAGACGCGGGTGTTCTCCCGACGGCGGCGGTGGGTTTAGGTAAGGAGTTTTCTTCTCCTTTTTCTTTTTGGGTTAAGGTCGATCGGCGATGGCCGGGGTGGCGGTGGTGTTGGTGATGATGGAGGAGTTGGACTGGGAAGTTGGCGGTGGTGGTGAGTTCCAGGGACTGGCGAGGGCGGAGACGCCGAATGGCGTGGTTGAGGGGGTCGGACCGGTGGTTATTGGCATTGGCGGAATGGTCGATTGGGGTGGTTGCGGAGGTTGGTTGCGGGAGTTGGGGTGGTTACGGCAATGTTGCTGGTGATGGTCGCGGCGGAGGCGTAGGCGGCTGTGGCGGGGTTCGAGCAGCAAGAAGGGCGGCCCGAGAGTTGTCGATTAGGGTTAGGGCTAAGGTTTAGAAATTAGGGATTTGGAGATTAGAAAATTTTTTAGGAATTAAGGTTTAGGTATTTGACGTTTGCCTTGTCGGGTTATCGACATAGAGGAGAGGGAAGAATTTTGTATATATAAAAAGAAGAATAACCTATTGGAAAGACACCGGGGTCGGACCCGAGGCCATCACAGCTGATACGAGGATGGTTGGAACACCGACACGAGGCACGTACACTTTGTGGAAATTTTGTGGAAGAATTTTGTGGAGAAAAAAATTAATGGAGGAGTACCTGCCTATTTATAGGATATGGGAATTCCCAATTGGATAGGATTAGAATAGTTTAAACCCAAAAATAGATAATTCAATCTATAATTCAAATCCATAATCAAATCCAAATATTAAATCCAATTTAAATCAAATTAAATTCTCTTAGTTTAAAATCAAATCAATTTCAAATATAGATATTAGTTTACTATTTAAATGTATTCATGGAATCAAATCAAAATTTAAATCTTCACAATAATTTCGAAATATATTTTTCCAAAAATACTAATAATAATAATTTCAAAAATTACATTAATATTTTTTAAATATCTTTTTGAATAATAAAATATTAATATTTATAAATCTCAAAAGTTATATTTTTATTTAAAATAAACTAGCAAAATATTTATGAAATATATGCATGCACTAAGAATATTATTTATTCTAAAAAAAGATTTTCCTAAATAAAATCATAATTTAGAAAATTTTGATAGCTAAATTAAATATTACATATATTATTTTGAAACTATAAAAATAAGAAAAAATGTTTTCCTACAAATATGTAGGCTCGCACATATTCGCACTCGTCGAGCAATTACGAAAAACAAAATTTTGCGCACGACGTACAATGCAACTACGCGACGTATAATACAAATAAAAAAAATAAAAAAATTAATCAGTAACAAATTTAACAATAAAAAATATAGTAGAAATTTAGGGGTTTTACAGTTCATCTGATGCCTGATGTGATGGTTCTGCATCTTTGTGTAAAGGTTTTGCAGTAGCTGTACTTGGTGTGATTATGTCTTCATTGTCATCATCGTCTAAGTGTTGATTTAGCTCATCAAACTTGACATTGATAGATTCTTTGATGATCATGGTTCTTTTGTCGAATACTCTGTATCCTTTGCTCTTTGAGCGTTCTTGGATTTGAATGCGGATTTGGTAGCTTTGTTCTTTTCACATTCATTACATACCGTATCCTTCTTGAAAGAAATATCCGGTGAGCCGCGTACCAACTTCTTCATAGATAATCTTGAAATTGTATCCATGTTTTCATGACCGAGTCTCATATGCCATAGTTGACTCTCAACGCTTTTGGCCATCAAATATCTACCTGCTTTGTGAGCATCTTCCAACAAATAGAAAACATATATATTGTCTTCCCTAATACCTTCAAATATAATACTACAAGTTGAACTATCAACTATAGTACATTTATCTTTAACGAAGTTAATACCATAACAGTGATCAGCTAAATGGCTTATGCTGAGCAGATTATGTTTTAACTCGGTAACTCGACAAACATCTTTAATTACTGGATAGGGAGCCTTACCAATGTTACCGATATCGATTATGTACCCTCTTAAATTATTATCGAAGGAGACGTATCCTTCTTTATTCCTCTTCGACAGTGTTGCGAATAATGAATCGTCGCTGGTCATGTGTCCTGAGCAACCGCTGTCGAGGATCCATTTGCTTCTAGCATGTGAAGGGCGTCCCACCTACAAAATAATTTGCAGATGAAACTCTTGGTACCTATTTCTTGTAGGATCCTGACTGGTTAGTTTTTGGTATCCATGCATAAACATTTAAATCTACTAACTTTCTGATTCTACATGCAGAAGATATATGACCAATACGGCCATAATAATGATATTTAGCATGTTGAGTGTTGAAAGTAGTGTGAGGTGCATGATTGGTAGGTTTTGGTTTTCTAGTATAGAAGAATGCATGCCTATTAGTCTTCTTGGGCATAGTTTTGGTATGGTTTGGTATGACAGTGTTGGGCGTGTTCCGATGATTCGCTAATTGACACGTGTTAGAATAGGAAGCAGCAACTTCAGGCCGTTTTCCTAAACTAATTTCCAACTTTTTGGAAGTGTCATACAATCTAGTATAGTTAGATGTGAGTGATTCTAATCTGACCTATGCACACTGGAGACTCTTTCTCTCCTTAGATAGGTCTTCCTTTAACTGGATAATAGTTTGGTCTTTTACGTCGGATAGATTAACAGTCTCGTTTAACAACAATTTAATAGAAAAAAGCTCACCAGACTCATTTGAAGAGTCATTATCTCTAACATGATCTAGTAGGTCGGTAAGTCTTCCTATTTCACCTTTGTACTCTTTGAGTACCTTCTTAGAGGTTTCATATTTACTATGGAGTTTCCTGTAATCATCAAACAGTTCACTGAAAGACTCTCCTAGTTGCTCAAAGGTGAAATCATCATAAGGGTCAAATAGAGGATTAGTGATTACCTGATCGCAAGCCATCAAGCATACATTTGCAGCGTCATCTGATTATTCATCTTTTGAGTCACTGGCTTCACTTTCATGCCATATGCTTGTGTTGGCATACTTTATTGATGTAGATTTCTTCAGATAGCCTTTGTCATATTTGCTATTTTTCTTTAATGATGATGCTGTTGGACAGTCTTTCTTCATGTGTCCTTTCTTCTTGCATCCGTAGCAAATAGGATCTTTCTCATTGTTGTTGTTGTTGCTATCTTTTATTCTCCTGTTAAATCTCATTCACTTCTTGAATTTTCTTACCAGAAGAGCTTGATCTTCAGAGTCGGAGTCACTGTCGTCAGAATCATCTTCGATGGTTCTTCTATGTTGAGCCTTGAGAGCGATCGTTTTCTCTGACTTCTCCTTTGGTGTAGCATCTTCAAAGTCTTAAAGTTCTAACTCGTGAGTGAATAGCTTACCCATGAGTGTTTCTAGAGACATTGTTGAGAGGTCGTTCCCTTCAATGATTGCAGTAGCCTTTGGAATCCAGTTCTTTGTAAGGGCTCGTAGAAGTTTGTGAATCTTCTCATGGTTACTGTAATCCTTGCCTAGTGAAGACAGAGGATTTACAATATCCAACAATCTTGTAAACATCTAAGTGACTGATTCACTTGGCTTCATTTTGAACGTCTCGTACTCTTGAGTAAGTCTACTGATCTTTGACTTCTTGACTTGTGTTGTTCCTTCGTGGGTTACTTCGAGAAGTTTTCACACTTCGTTTGATGTTGTGCAAGTAGACACCCTGTTGAATTCAGTTCTGTCTAAAGCACAAAATAAAGCGTTAATAGCACGTGCGTCAAGACCGGCCTTTTTTTTCTTCCTCTGTATATTTGTCATGGGGTTTTTTTAACTAAAACACCATCAACACTAATACGAGGGGGCTTTTTATAGCCATCAATAACTACAGACCATAAGTCAAAATAAGAGATTTCAAAAAGAAACTCATACGTTTTTTCCAATAAGTGTAGTTTGTGTCGTCAAACTGTGGAGGTCTGTTTGTGGCTTGGCCTTCACTTGTAAATTTTACAGTTGCCATGTGTAATGCTGTGATCTATACAAAAATTGAATATAACTGCAATTTTACCTTGTTTTATCTGTATAACCCGCTCTGATACCAATTGTAGGAACGAAATCGTAAAGCAGAATACTCTAGAGGGGGGGTGAATAGAGTAGGCAGCGAAATATTGCTAATTAAAAATCTCGTTAGCAGTTAGATCACAGATATAAAAATAATCACAAAGTAAATGACAGAACTAAAAAGTGATCAAAAGGCAAACACAAACACCGAGATTTATACTGGTTTCCGTCTTATGAGGACTAGTCCAGTCGGAAGAACTCTAGCTTCCAGTTGAATCCACTATTGGAAAATCCCGTAAGTTTTTATACGAAGTCCTTGCAACTTCTACAGACGCGAGCTTTGATACGAAGAACTCCACCAACTTCAATTATGAAGAGTTGTATCTTCTATCAAGCCTCTGATTACAATCGCTCTTAAAACTTCTAGACCGCACCGTACCGACAAATCGACTAGAGGATTGTAACTGGCTTGGGATTTGAAAATGTAAGCTTTGAAAACTCTTTGGAGAAAATATAAGCTTTAGAAGAGAAGAGATTGAAAGTGAATTGGTGATTTGAAATGATCGAAATACTTCCCTATTTATATTTTTTCCAAAGACAGAACTCTAACAGAATTCTGGTAGAATTCGGACAGAACTCTTTGTAACAAACCGCAACTTAAGGGTGACCAAGTTCAAAATCAAACGTTCACTAACATTCATCTTGACCGAACTCTGGCCGAGTTCTACTAGGGTTCTGCCAGTTTATTTTTGAGAAAAATTAATTTAGCTTTTTGAAAAGTCCTTCAGAAGCTTTTTGTAAAAATGATGTTTTTTAAAAACATAGGTCATTTTTAAAGAGATAGGTCAGTTTTGAAAAAAAATTCCGAACAGCCTATTTGCCAGTACGACTTGGTGTACAAAGTATTCCTAGACACAATAAAATGAAAAATTACATTGCTTTCAAGGAAATACATTTGGAATGGAAAACGGCTTCAGTCTTGAACATAGTAGATATCCATCGTTGAGCAGTGTCCAAAACGTCGTAGGTAAACATCTGAATTGACTTGCATTTATATCGAGACAGAGTTTGATCAATTATTAAAATCAGGTTTGACCATGACCAATGTGTCACGCCCCAGAACCAGAATACTGGAGAGCGGGGGCAGACATAGCCAGCTACGTATATGAAATGGATTCCATCTCGCTATACGGTCACGGCTGTCTAGATATATGAGGGTTTATCTACAAGCCAGCAGTCTCTTAAGGTCATGAACAAGCATATTGTCTCAATCACAAGCAAGTAAGTAAGAGTTACAAGATGTATGATCATTAAATATACAATAGTAAGGCGTCCCAAACATTACATACTCAGCTGATCATGAAGCTAGTCATGACAAAATGTCAGGACTAGCAAGAGTTTAGTCATACATGATCAATCCTAGGATCTGTCAATCATGTTACAGCCCGTAGGCAGACAGTAAGTAAAGTGCAATCGAGCTAAACAGATGCTCGTCGGCTAAACGCCTCAAAAGAATATTTTTACAATAAGGTGGAAGATCAAAAATAAACCCACTCGTTGCCAGGGTTCCGTCTAGTGGCCACCATCTGGCTGGAAGGTCGGTAGATCCTCTAGAGCTGCTCCAAAATTTGGCCATACAAAACCAGCTGGGTCAGACCCCAGAAAGAGCAAGTGCCACAAAGGAAGCTTCACTTAGGAACTAAAATCAGCAATCAGCACAAGAGTATAAATAAAGTAAGAACTGGAAATAAAGAAAATACATCAGGATGATATACGATGAGATAACCATGGAACTATTCAGATAACCAGGTTACAACCCGTAAACCAAACAAGGATCGGGGTTGTAACCCTTCGTCTGAACAGAACTTGGAATTCTCACCATTATCGGTAAAATAAATACAAGCATTCTGGTCATACGATAATCTAGAACAGGATCAGAACAAGACTAGACTGGTTAGACTCCATCCAATCATTTCACGGCCAAACAAGAACTACGGCTTGATACTTTAACTAACTAGAGTTATCACAAGCTAATTACTAACAAGATGCAGTGAGATTATTCTACATCCACAAGCCCTGCAGACCATCCAGGTTACCCGGGTTAAAAAATTAGAGTTGAATTCAGGTGGGTACATCGTCCAAAAAATGCATGTACCCTTAGGTAGCTTGAAGGGTGCAACACATGACAGTGTGCTGGAAATGTGCCCTACTCGACGGCAGGCTACAGAAGAGCCATGCGGCTAAGGCACATGCGGCTCGCAAGAGAGGGATCTCATGCGGCCAGGATGGATCTTATGCGGCTGGGGAAGGAGTCGGATTCATGCGGCTGGGAGAGATTTATGCGGGTCGGGGGAACTAAGGACCCATGCGGCTCGCAGGAGAGGGATTCTCATACGGCTGGAATAAATCGAACTCATGCGACCAAGAGTAGGGCAAGACACATACGGCCAGGAGGGCAAGGGTACTCCTGCGGCTGGCAGAAATGAGTCCATGCGGCTCAACCAAGTCGAGCCCCATGCGGCTGGGTCAAGGTGATTGCTTATGCGGCTGACAGGGGGGAGTTCATGCGGCTAATAAGGTTCAGGATCTCATGCGGCTGGCGGATATAGGACTCATGCGGCCAGCGAGTGAGTCTGGTTCATGCGGCTCGTCAAGGCTGTGCACATGCGGTTGGGTCCAACTCATGCGGCCAAGAGAAGCTGATGCGGCAGGATAAGGTCCTCAGCCCTATGAGGCTGAACTGACTGGGTTCCATGCGGCCGGGATTACTTGTCGCATGAACTTGTCACACGGTCAAGTCAAGACAATAGTGCATGCGGTTGAAACTGACTTGCCGCATGAATGTTCATGCGGTCAAGTATACCATACGGCTCGGGACTGTGCTTCTTCTCTAAATTTCCGAGAAGAAGTACACCATAAGCCATGGCTTCCAAGCTGCATAACTCTATCATCCGGAGCCCAAATTCGAACTTTCATAGGTCAAAATGGGGTAGAACGAGATTCTCTATAACATAGAACCCTCAAAACTCAGAAATAACAGGATTAAGTAGATCAAAACACAAAAAATCCAAAAATAAAGTAAACTTAGATCTAGAAGAATCCTGCCATGGAAGATGAAAATGCCAAGTTCTAAAGTAAGTTAAAATGCTATAAGGAAGAGAATGAAGCAATAAAATTAGAGTTCCTCCATGAAGCAAGTTGTACTTGCCTAGACCTCTCTCTCCCTCTCTCTGGTAGGTAAAGAATTAATGGTGGGGAAGAAGAAGATATTAATGAAGAGAGAGAAGGAGAAAGGGTTAATAAATACTAAAGGTGGTAGGTAGGGGGTTCACCCTTGGTTCATAATGAACCAAGGCAACCGAGCCAAGCCGAACCAACCCAAGAAATAAACCAATCCATGAAGAAAAGCCAAGCAAGAAATCATACAATGCAAGATAAAATACGTACACGTATTCTAAATACGTAATACGAACTACAGGCATTACAACTCTACCCACCTTAAAAGAATTCTGTCCTCGGAATTTAATCAAGAGGCTAGAGGGGCAATGACAAGCTATACTAATAACAAGCAAGCTATACTAAGCAATCTATCAATCATGCAAGCAAGGAATCAAAGGCATGAGGCATAAGAAAGACATTATACCTTACGAGTCAAACAGGTCGGGATATCGCGATCGGATATCATCCTCACGCTTCCACGTTGACTCACCCAAAGAGTGATGACCCCAAGCAAGTCGGACTAACTTAATAGTCTTGTTCTTGAGCATCTTCTTCCTCCGGTCTAATATAGACACGGGCCTCTCCTCATATGAAAGGTTGGTACCAACAACCAATTCCGAATGATCTAGGATGTGGCTTAGGTCTGGGATATACCGTCGTAACTAGGATACATGGAACACGTCATGCACCTCGCTTAGCGACGACGGAAGTGCGAGACGATAGGATACATCTCCTACTCACTCCAGAATGTCAAACGGTCCTATATACCTAGGACTAAGCTTGCCCCGTACGCCGAAACGAATGACGCCATGGTTAGACGAAATTCTCAGGAATACATGATCGTCGACCGAAAACTCGAGAGGGCGCCGATAAGAATCGGCCCAATGGCGCTGGCGATCTTGGGCAACTCGAAGATGATCTCTGACTTGCCTGACCACTTTAACTGTCTGGGCAATCATTTCTGGACCGAGCATCTGTCTCTCTCCAATATTATCCCAGGCTAGCAGGGATCTGCACTTCCTACCATACAGTGCCTCGAACGGTGCCATCTGGATACTGGCCTAGAAAATGTTGTTGTATGAGAATTCCACCAGGTGCAAGTGATCTTCCAACGAACCACCGAAGTCAAGTGTATATGACCGCAATATATCTTCAAGAGTCTGGATTATGCGCTCCGACTGGCCATCTGTCTGCGGGTGATATGCTGAACTGAACTGGAGACGAGTTCCCAAACTCTCCTGCAGGCTACGCCAAAAATGCGACGTAAATCTGGAATCTCGGTCCGAGGTGATACTGACTGGCACTCCATGCAACCGGACAATCTGCCTGAGGTATATCTCTGCTAACTGAGTGGTCGACTGAACAACTCTAAATGGAAGAAAGTAAGCCACCTTCGTGAGCCGATCAACTATAACCCAGATAGCATTTCTACTAGCTGGGGATTTAGGTAGTCCAGTCACAAAATCCATGGTCACATGCTCCCACTTCCATTCTAGAATCGGTAAGGGCTGAAGAAGTCCAGCCGGTCTCTGATGTTCGGCTAAAACTTGTTGGCAAACCAAACACCGAGAGACAAACCGAGCTATCTCCTACTTCATGCCATTCCACCAGAAATGCTGCCTGATATCACGGTACATCTTCGTACTGCCGGGATGGATGGAATACTGCGAACTGTGCGCTTCTGACATGATCTCCTGCCGGATATCTCCGCTGGGTACACAAAGACGCTTACCATATCGAAGTGTACCATCCTTATGAATGCATAACTCTGGTCTTCGTCCTGCCTCACACTCTGCTCTGAGTTGCTGAAGCTTCGAATCTGCCGACTGTGCCATCCGGATCCTCTCGACTATAGTAGACTGAACTTGCATACTGGCCATCAAGGCCACACTGGAAGGGAGAACAACTTCAATACCCATCTTCTGAAGATCTGCTAACAGCTCTGGTTGTGTTATTAGAAAATAAACTCCTGCTCTCCTGCTCAATGCATCCGCAACAATATTGGCCTTCCCAGGATGATACTGCAGGTTGACATCATAATCCACAAGAAGCTCCAGCCACCTTCTCTGACGCATGTTAAGATCCTTCTGGGTGAAAACATACTTCAGGCTCTTGTGGTCGGTGAAAATCTCCATCCTGTCTCCATACAAGTAGTGCCTCCACAACTTAAGTGCAAACACCACTGCTGCCAGCTCCAAGTCATGGGTTGGGTAATTCCTCTCATGATCACGAAGTTGTCGTGATGCATAAGCTATTACCTTCCCATGCTGCATTAGAACACATCCTAGACCTCTGCCCGAAGCATCACAATATACTGAGAATCCTCCAGTTCTATCGGGAAGCGTGAGAATGGGAGCTGTTATCAGGCCTCGCTTCAACTGCTCAAAAGAACTCTGACACTGTACTGTCCAAGCAAATTGTGCATCCTTGCGGGTCAACTGCGTCAATGGCGCTGAAATTCGAGCAAAATCCGAAACAAACTGCCGATAGTAGCCAGCCAATCCAAGAAAACTACGAACCTCTGCAACTGTGCTGGGCACTGGCCATGACTCAATAGCCACACTCTTCTGGGGATCCACTTCTACTTCTCCTCTGGTGATGATATGTCCCAAGTACGAAATGCGATCGAGCCAGAACTCCCATTTACTGAACTTGGCATATAACTGGTGCTCCCTGAGAGTCTGAAGGACCACACGGAGATGCTGTTTATGCTCCGCCTCACTTTCGCTGTAGACCAGGATGTCATCCAAGTCACAAACTGATCCAAGTAAGGCAAGAAGATGCGATTCATGAGGTCCATGAATACTGCCAGTGCATTGGTTGCTCCAAAAGGCATAACAAGGAACTCCCAATGCCCATATCTCAATCTAAAAGCTGTCTTCGGGATGTCCTGCTCTCTGACTCTGATCTGATGATAACCTGAGCGCAAATCAATCTTCGAGAATACTGAAGCCCCCTTGAGTTAATCAAACAAGTCATCTATCCTCGGAAGAGGGTATCTGTTCTGGATTGTCTTTGAGTTCAAGGTACGATAATCAACACATAACCTGGACGTACCATCCTTCTTTTTTATAAGAAGCATCGGGGCTCCCCAAGGCAATCCACTAGCATGAATGAATCCCTTGGTTCTGAGTTCTTCAATCATCTTGTACATGATCTCCAATTCTGACGGCGCCATCCTGTAGACTCTCTCTGATACTGGAGCTATCCCTGGAATCAAGTCTATGGTGAACTCGATCTCCCGCTCCGGAGGCATACCTGGAAGCTCTTCTGGGAAAACATCTGGGAACTCATCCACTATTATGGGCAACTGAACTGCTGCTACTGCCATCCGCAATATCGGGGGAGAAGACTCAACTTCGCCTCGGGAGAAGGAAAACTCTGGCCCGCCTGGAATGCTAAAAACAACCCTACCAATATGGTAGTCTATTCTAGCATACTGGTTCCTCAACCAATCCATCCCTAAGACCACATCATAATCGGCCATCGGGAACTCTATCAATCTAGCAGAGAATTCTCTACCGCTAACTACGATACGACACGAGGAAAACACTCTATCTACTCCCATAAGTCCGTTACCAGTAAGTATATCAAGCCTTACTGATAATGACTCGGGCTCCAATCCTACCCGTATCGCGAATCGTGCAGACATAAATGAATGCGATGCACCAGAATCAAATAAAGCTGAAGATGGAAAGGAGTTGACGAGAATAGTACCTGCCACTACCTCTCCTGGTGCCAATCCTTCCTCCACGGTCATCACCATAGCCTGACCGTGCCCTCGGGGTGCTGGTCCTCTCTGCTGAAATCCTCGCTGCCTACTCTGACTCTGGGCTTGGACTTGTACATACTGCAGGGGGTTCTGCTGCTGGAACACTTGGGTCTAAGGCGGCAAGGGCCTCGACAATAGATACTGCTGCTGCTGGACCGGAGCTGGTCCTCTCACCGAAGAGCTAGAAAGGTTGAACGATGATGAACCACCCCTATTCGGGCAGGATCCAACCCTATGGTCTGGTGCTCCACAAGTCAGACACAATCCCTGTGCCCTGCGACATTCTGCCACTACATGGCCTGGCTTCCCACAATGAGAATAACCCACTACGGAAGATTGCTTCTGCTTCTGTTGCTGAGGGTGCGTCGGAATGGAATGCTGAACCGACGTTACTGAGGCCGCTCGCCTCGAAGCTCCAATAGTCAAAGCCCTGGCTGCCGGGGCTGGTGCTGAAGACTGATTCATCTGGCCGTGAGATCTCTTACGACCTCCAGCCCTATCCACGATCCTCTGGGAGGTATACTCATGCCTCCTAGCTGCTCTCAAGACCGCATCAAAAGTCTGATGCTCAAACTGCTCAACTGCCAATAAGATCTCCAGGTGAAGTCCCTGCTGGAACCGCTGGGCTCTATCATACTCGGTTGCCACCAAAGTGGGAGCAAACCGACTGAGTCTGGAAAACTCGGCCGCATATCCGTCGACTGTCCTGCCTCCTTACTTCAGATTGGTAAACCTCGTCTGCAGATCATACCGAGCCACGGCATCAAAATACTTGGTCTGGAATCTCTCTCTGAATACTGCCCAAGCAATGGGTGCCACTAATCCAACGGCCTGCGCCGCCCACCAACTGCGGGCAAGATCTAACAACTGCAGGTGCACAACGGCTACCTTCTCGTTCTTTGGGGTCCTGGCTGCTTCTAGAATCACCTCTGTGTCCTGAAGCCAAGCATCTGCAGCGATAGCATCTTCACTACCGTCGAAGAATAGAGGGTTCAAGCACTTGAAGCTGTTGGCTGCGCTGTTACCCTGATGACCACCCCGGGTCAAAGCATCCGTCACTGCCTGGTGCAAGGCATCTCTACGCCGGTCTTGGAAAGCTATCAAGGTCCTGACGAGTCCTACCAAAGTGCCGTCATCATGTTCTACATGTTGAACTAGCTGGACTGGTGGCTCTCCGCCAGAAGGAACGACTCTGGAGGCTACTCCGGAATGCTGGGCTTGATCTCCAGGTTGCTGCTGGTCCACGGGAGGTGCTCTGCCTTGCTGGTCGGTAGGACCACGAACAATGCCGCTGAAGAAGACAACATAGGGAACAATAAGGAAGGACCAGGACAGATCAACGATACGAGCATATGATCAGGACAAGAATCCAGGGATTCAGAAGATACGTGCAGAGATCAAGGACGAATACTGATTGAGACATCGCTTCGGTAAACCCTCACATATCTTGATTTACAAGACCTGCATGGGACACCACATAAACCATGTCACACCCCAGAACCAGAATACTGGAGAGCGGGGGCAGACATAGCCAGCTACGTATATGAAATGAATTCCATCTCGCTATACGGTCACGGCTGTCTAGATACATAAGGGTTTATCTACAAGCCAGCAGTCTCTTAAGGTCATGAACAAGCCTATTGTCTCAATCACAAGCAAGTAAGTAAGAGTTACAAGATGTATGATCATTAAATATACAATAGTAAGGCGTCCCAGACATTACATACTCAGCTGATCATAAAGCTAGTCATTACAAAATGTCAGGACTAGCAAGAGTTTAGTCTTACATGATCAACCCTAGGATCTGTCAATCATGTTACAGCCCATAGGCAGACAGTAAGTAAAGTACAATCGAGCTAAACAGATGCTCGTCGGCTAAACGCCTCAAAAGAATATTTTTACAATAAGGTAGGAGATCTAAAATAAACCCACTCGTTGTCAGGGTTCCGTCTAGTGGACACCATCTGGCTGGAAGGTCGGTAGATCCTCCGGAGCTGCTCCGAAATCTTGCCATATAAAACCAGCTGGGTCAGACCCCAGAAAGAGCAAGTGCTACAAAGGAAGCTTCACTTAGGAACTAAAACCAGCAATCAGTACAAGAGTATAAATAAAGTAAGAACTGGAAATAAAGAATATACATCAGGATGATATACGACGAGATAACCATGGAACTATTCAGATAACCAGGTTACAACCCGTAAACCAAACAAGGACCGGGGTTGTAACCCTTCGTCTGAACAGAACTTGGAATTCTCACCATTATCGATAAAATAAATACAAGCATTCTGGTCATGCGGTAATCTAGAACAGGATCAGGACAAGACTAGACTGGTTAGACTCCATCCAATCATTTCACGGCCAAACAAGAACTACGGCTTGATACTTTAACTAACTAGGGTTGTCACAAGCCTAATTACTAACAAGATGCAGTGAGATTATTCTACAGCCACAAGCCCTACAGACCATCCAGGTTACCCGGGTTAAAAGAATTAGAGTTGAATTCAGGTGGGTACATCGTCCAGAAAACGCATGTACCCTTAGGTAGCTTGAAGGGTGCAACACATAACAGTGTGCTAGAAATGTGCCATACTCGACGGCAGGCTACAGATCCCAAGGCGTGCCCACATAACGGGATTACCTGTAGCTGGGAAATCTCGTCATGACTAATGTATTAATCTAGTTATTAGCCTTAGTCCATTTTAGTAGGTACTCCTGACCGTGGTACTCAGGAGTCCCATCCTAGACATGATGCAAGACAGGACTGGTTTATTTGTACAAGCACAATCGCCCACGGTGTCTAGGTCATTATACAGGTCATGTCGTGTCAGGTTGCCGTCGCAACAGCTATTCGAGATAATCATGTCAGGTTTATCATATCAAGTGTACTAGTCAGTAGTGCGCCACGACGGGCCACTATCAGGTCATGTCAGGTTATTATGTCAGGAGTGCACCACTATGGGTCACTATCATGTCATGCTCAATTATCAATTCCAAACATATCAAATGAATTCATGATTTTCAAGTTCAGGACAAAAGACATAAGGATATAAAATAGACGTTAAATATCTAATAAAATATCAATATAAGGGCCATAGAAGAGCCATACGGCTAAGGCACATGCGGCCAGGATGGATCTCATGCGGCTGGGGAAGGAGTCGAGTTTATGCGGGTCGGGGGAACTAAGGACCCATGCGGCTCGCAGGAGAGGGATTCTCATGCGGCTAGAATAAATCGAACTCATGCGGCCAAGAGAAGGACAATACACATGCGGCCAGGAGGGCAAGGGTACTCCTGCGGCTGGCGGAAATAAGTCCATGCGGCTCAACCAAGTCGAGCCCCATGCGGCTGGGTCAAGGTGATTGCTTATGCGGCTGACGGGGGGGGGGGGGGGGAGTTCATACGGCTAATAAGGTTCAGGATCTCACACGGCTGGCGAATATAGGACTCATGTGGCCAGCGAGTGAGTCTGGTTCATGCGGCTCGTCAAGGCTGTGCACATGCGGCTGGGTCCAACTCATGCGGCCAAGAGAAGTTGATGCGGCAGGATAAGGTCCTCAGCCCTATGCGGCTGAACTGACTGGGTCCCATACGGCCGGGAATACTTGCCGCATGAACTTGTCGCACGGTCAAGTCAAGGCAATAGTACATACGGTTGGAACTGACTTGCCGCATGAATGTTCATGCGGTCAAGTATACCATACGGCTCGGGACTGTGCTTCTTCTCCAAATTTCCGAGAAGAAGTACACCATAAGCCATGGCTTCCAAGCTGTATAACTCTATCATCCGGAGCCCAAATCCGAACTTCCATAGGTCAAAATGGGGTAGAACGAGATTCTCTATAACATAGAACCCTGAAAACTCAGAAATAACAAGATTTAAGTAGATCAAAATCCAAAAAATCCAAAAATAAAGTAAACTTAGATCTAGAAGAATCTAGCCATGGAAGGTAAAAATGCCAAGTTCTAAAGTAAGTTAAAATGCTGTAAGGAAGAGAATAAAGCAATAAAATTAGAGTTCCTTCATGAAGCAAGTTGCACTTGCCTAGACCTCTCTCTTTCTCTCTCTGGTAGGTAAAGAATTAATGGTGGGGAAGAAGAAGATATTAATGAAGAGGGAGAAGGAGTAAGGATTAATAAATACTAAAGGTGGTAGGTATGGGGTTCACCCTTGGTTCATAATGAACCAAGGAAACTGAGCCAAGCCGAACCAACCCAAGAAATAAACCAATCCATGAAGAAAAGCTAAGCAAGAAATCATGTAATGCAAGATAAAATACGTACACGTATTCCAAATACGTAATACGAACTACATGTATTACACAATGGGCCAACACCATCGTGGTGCACTCTTAAACATGTCTTTTCCTAGCTTGCATGATAGTGGCCTATCATGGCATACTCTTGATTCCAGTACATGTCTAGCTCCTTGATAGTGGCTCGTTGTAGTGCACTCTTGTCTTGATATTGTCATGTCTTGTTGTGGCTTGTTGTAGTGCACAATCTTGCTTGTCTTGTCCAGTCTTGCATGTCTTATGTCTAGGATAGACTCTGCGGAATGCCACACCCGGAATCCTAAATGAAAATGTTAGGAACTATAAAACTAGCTTAATTATCTAGATCATTGGGAGGTAAGGATTTTTCAGTTACCTGTAACCCCTTTGGTCTTGGTCTTATATATATATACATGTGATTTGGAACTATCTGTCATGATGATCATTCTTCCAGCACACTGTCGAGTGGGGCACTTCTCTAGGACACATGTATCTTACTACAGTGTGTCTGCTATACTTAATTTTCTTTTGGCTTGGATCATTCAGGTACCAACAGGCAGGTAACTGGAATCGAATTTATTAAACTTGCATATGTTAGTAATTAGGATTGTTGCAACCCTAGTTAGCTAAAGTATCAGCCGTACATATTGCTTGGCCGTGATTGGTGGATGGAGTCCATTCCTGTCTAGTCTAGTCTTGCTCCAGTTTATCTTATTGCAGTACTTAACTGCCTGTCATTCCTTACATGCTATTCTTCCTACTATAAGCTCGGCTTCACTACATGCCCACATGTCCAGTTTATTCTGTATATTCACTTGCTATCTTCTTACATGTTTCCAGTTTCTTTTCGTAAACACCGTGGTACCAATTTACTATTCTAGTCTAGTTTACTGCTTTATCTTATAGATGTTATGAATTGCTTGCTGGTTTTAGTTTATAGTTTGGCTTCTTTTGTGGTACTTGCTATTGGGGTTCCGACCCTACTGGTTTCGTCTTGACCAGATTTAGTTGAGGAGCCCGAGGATCTTCTGGACCTTCTACTCGATGGTGACCACCCGGAGCACCAGGGGGCTTGAATGAGTATTCTTTCTCTTGCCCACACTTTTTCTGTACAAATTCTTTTGAGGCATTTAGCCACCAAGCACGTGTTTAGCTCGTGTTTTGGATTTGACATTTGGCCTACAGGCTTAGACATGTTGTTATATTTTTAGACTATAGCTAGAGCTGATCATGTATTACTTAGTCTTGCTAGTTCTTTATTTTGTATTACTAGCATCATGATAATCTATATATTATAGTTTGGCACGCTTTATTGTCTTATATGCATGATGATTATATTCGTGTACCTTATTTCTTGTTTGAGACTAAGATATCTAGAATTATGTGACCCAAGATTGACAGCTGGTTTGTAGCAGTGACCTCCATCTATACCGCTTATATATTGTTTCGGAGTACCGGAGTACTTTGGTATTCCTAGCTGGCCTGGTCCATCACTACTTGCCAGTATTCTGGTTCTGGGGCGTGACATAGGTTTTAGTGGTAGCCCATGCAGGTCTGATTTATCAGATATGTGGGGGTTGCTGGTAGTTATCTCGGTCACAAATTCTTCTCCATTGATATCCTCAATATTACTCTTTACCTCTGATCTTTGACCTGATATCTGCTTTGATCGTTGATCTTTTCTGTTTCCTTGACTTGATCCTTATTTACTTAACTTTTTAAGGTACCGTTCCTGGACCTTCTGTTCGGCCTATTCGGGCTTTGTCGATGGCAAATTACCGTCCCTTGGTTTCGTCGATTCAGGAGGAGCATCCTCAGCATTCAGAAGTAGAGTCTAGAGTGGACCGAAGGACAGAGTTGCCAGTTCCTCCTATTCAGCCAGCAGTACCAGTTCAGCCAGGGCAGCCAAAGGGTGTTTTTCGAGCACTGGTGGATGTTTTGAGAGATTTTATGGCATCACAGCAGCGTCAGAGTGATGTTCTCACCCATTCTGTCCAGACAGCTTTGGAGAGGGGTGGTGCTCAGGTCTATAATTCTACGAGCAACTTCAGGCATCTCCATCCCCCATACTTCTATGGTACAGAGGATGCGATTGCGTCTAATGCGTGGCTTCAGGATACTGAGGCCATTCTCGAGGCAGCATGGATTGTGGCAACCTTCCAGTGCTTCAGGCATCTCCATCCCCCATACTTCTATAGTACATAGCGGCTTGTCCCAGGAGGAGTTCGGCTGGATCAGCATCCTTCCTGCCAGCAGTTCAGCAGTTTAGGACACCAGTGCTGGTTCAATAGCAGCAGGCCAAGAGGCCAGTACCGATGCAGTCTCAGCAGTTCCAACAGCAGAGGCCTCAACAATATGCTCAGGCTCAGGCTCAGGCTCAGAGACTGAGAGGCCAGCAGCAGAGGGGTCCAGCAACCAGAGTTCAGGGTCAGGCTTTCATGCTTTCTATGGAGGTGGTGCTAGCAGCAGGAAAGATGGTCGCAGGTATCATTCTTGTTCACTCTCATTCAGCTTCATCATTATTTGATTCTGGTGCTTCGCATTCATTTATATATGTACTATTTACGGCATATGTTGGTTTAGAGCCAGAAGCTTTACTTGTATGGTTGAATATACTTACTGGTAATGATCTAGCAGGAATAGACCTAGTCTATGCCTCGTGTAGAGTCATAAAATATGGGAGAGAGTTTCCCGCTAGGCTAATAATGTTTTCTATGGGCGATTATGATGTCGTCCTCGGTGTGGATTGGTTGAGTGCTCGACACGCTGCAATAGATTGCCATACTGGCAAGGTTATCTTTCGTGTCCGAATGAGTAGGAGTTCTTATTCTCTAGAGGCGAGGTGGAGTCTTCATTGGCGGTCATGTGGATGGTAGTAGCCAAGGAGTTTCAGTTGCTCAGAGTAGTTTGCGAGTTTCCCGATGTATTTTCTAAGGAGCTTTACGGTATGCCCCCAGTTCGAGTGATTGAGTATTATATTGACTTAGTTCTGGAAGCAGAGCTAATGTCAGCAAGAGTCTACAGGATGTCTTCTTCAGTACGTTATTTGCTGTTTTAATGCACCTTACGTAATTTATTGATTACCTCGTGCCAACTGTGAATGACACGAAGCAGTTGTAAATTATTGTGACAAATCTTACACAATCTCCTCGAGTGTCATGCGTTTGAGATTCGAAACAGATTTTTCTCGACTAACATGGTGTCAGTCATGATGATAACTCTTTCAGCTTCTCGAGGATGCTTGCCATGTGTCAGCTAGCGCCATTTGAAGTCCAGGGCCAATTGATGTAACGTACCATCTGTTGTCTGGCGCTATTTGAGTATTTGAGTACTGGCACCAATTGTGAGTAGCACATGATAATGTTCATACTTTTTGAGCTTCTACAAGACCCTATTCAAAGTTTTCAAATTTGAAACACTTCAAAATTTGGAATACTTTGAATAAGAATCCTTTTTGTTTAATTGGTTCATGTTTGTAACCGACTTCAAGTTTTAGGCACGATTGGTACGACTGTTACAGACAGCTTTTAGGCTATAAATAGCTGATAAAAGAGAGAGAAAACACTTTTACTCAAAAATCCCTTTTTCTCGAGCTGTGCATCTTCTCCAATATTCGAAGCTTCCGATCAATCGTCATGGCCCCGAAGAGAAGCGCAGCTGAGAAAGGGAAAAAAGTGACCGGAACCACTTCACGTGCTCTGGCGTTGATGTGCTGTAGCACGTCATGCCATCGGCGAAAGACGAGGAGGCAAACCCCGTTCTTGAAGGCGAGAAAAACTGATCGAAAAAGAGGATCCGAACATTCGAACCATTCACCCGTAGCACGATCAAAGGCCAACATTGACCACCTTTTTCAGAGTGTTGGTCAATACTTTGCACCATCTGCATCATGTGCCACCTCTTTTAGAGTGTTGGTCAATGCTTTGCGCCATCTGATGGCCTACGCCACCTCTTTCAGAGTGTTGGCTAAACTTAATCATAAATAACGATACCACGTGCCATTTCCTATGTCTTAGGCATGATACGCCATCCGCTGTTATGCGTAAATCATGCGTTGACTAACTGATGCGCCATCTGTCTTGGGAACTGTTACTCTGCTTACACCAATTGCGGACTTTTCTTCATATCCTGCGCCATTTATGATTGGCGCAGAGTATTTCTTTTAAGAAAACAAGTTTTTTCAAGATTTTAACTCTGAGTTTTCTTTTATAGTTTATCTGAGGGAAGAACTTTTTGCGGAGGAATTGGCTTCTGCCTTCCGGGTGTCGGAGTATCAGAAAAACTGGTCTTATTTTAAATTCCCACAATATGATCTTCCTGAAACTAGAAGAGTTGTGCTAAAGTCTAAGGACGATAAGACTTTATTATGCCTGATGAATGGTGAACCCCTTGTAAGTTTGGATCAGGTTCTCCATAAGAAGCCAACCTTCTTGTTTGGTGAGGCTGTCAAGAAAGACGGCCAGCCTAAATCGAAACAAGAAATATGAGTCTATCAAAAAGGGAACAGATTAATATATCTCAATGATATTACGAGACATCTGTACCTAACCTGTTATGCTCATGCCAACTATCCTCGAAATATGGTATGGGATCTGACTCCTTTCCAATAGGCCAGAGTTGGGAGGATACGTTACAGATTAGGTCCCCAAAATAGGGACATATTTTACTGCTCAACAGAGAGGAGTAACACTCACTTGAGGGGCCTAAAACCAAGCTATGTATCATCTGAGGATTCCTCTCTGATGATCCTAGTTAGAATTCCTTTCTTCGCAAACATGTTTGCTAAGGCTGAAGGAAAGTATCAAGACATGAATATGCGGTTGACGGGTTTGATGAGTCCAGAGAACAATTGCTGGAACTGTCTTTCAACCCGGGCTCTGAACAACTTTAGAGATGAGCTGCTGGATATAGACCTTTATGAATCTATTTGGACAACTTCCTGCAGTATTCGCACCAATCCTAATCTTTTTTTAGCCTTGGTAGAAAGATACAACGATAAGACAGGCACTTTTGTGACATGTCATGGAGAGATAGTCTTTGCCCTTCATGAGATGCAATACATCTCTCATTTGCCAATAGGTGAAAACCCATATAAAGAGTATGTGCCAATAAATAAAGTGTTGGATGCTTTAGCCGAGAAAAACCTAGAAATAGTAGCAGTCTTCGACGAGCTTTTATGTTATTTCATGATCTGCACTCTTCTGTATAAGAGTCATGCGAAGGGGACGTGTTATTGGTCCAAATAGTTGTCGTACCTAATTTTCGGCCATATCTAGGACAGAGAACATGCAGTTGAGAAACAAACCTTTCGATGCATGAGCCCCGACTGTAAATGAGATCAGCATAGTCCCATATAGGGCACAAGGGGCCTACGTCCATAATGTCTGAAGATCGTCAGAGGGCATCATATGCAAGAGGGTACGTCCATAACGCTTTGAGAAACTTCAGAGGGCACCTAGAGCCTGCGTCTCCGGAGGAGCGCACAAGTAATCATTGTAACACCCTGTTTTCTGAAATTGGGGATTTTTGAAAAATTATTATTTATATTATTTATTAATGGTGTTTAGGGCATGATATGATTTATGGTGATTTCTAGTGTAATTAGAACCATCTTCTAAGTCATGCTAAGTCATGACTTATGACTTTGTGATTTTGTTAGTATAACTTAGTGTAAACCCTAGTTTTCCTTAACCTAGAAGTTGCCATGACCATGTGAGCTTAGCCATAGGCTTAGAACATCAAATTAGTGATTTTTGGCCAAAAGGGTATTTTGGTAATTTACTAGACTTTATTTGAGTTTATGTGATTTTTTTAATATTATTTAATCATGGTTAAGTACCATGATTAGTCCCTAACCTATCCTACCCTAATCTAGAGGTTAGCCACTAACCTAGAAGCTTTAGGATGGATATTTAGTCATGGGTTAAAGCAAGTTAAATATCTAGATATTACCTTTATTGATATTTTGCTTAAAACCCTCCAAATATCTCACCCCTTTACACAAAAGTCTTGCCTTAACCATGAAGGAAAGGGCAAGGACACACCCCCCTTTTCATTGATTTTCCTTGGAATTGCACCAATCGGTAAATTCCCTCAAACATAGTTAAAACTCTATTTTTTCTTCATAAATGCATTCATATAGGACTACCATAACTGTAGGTAAATTTGGTGAAAGTTAGAGTCGGTTTGGTGTCCGTATCGGACACGTATCCTAGCCTATAAACCCTTGTTTGGTGAAATGCCACAAAGGATCTGTTTTTGTCAAAATATAAAACAAATTACACTTCCTAGTAGCCCTAGACTTGCTGATCACAAAACACCTAGACTGAGCACGTTTTCGTACTGTATCCGTGTCCAAATTGGACACGAACTCACTGCACGAGACTCTCGTGCATGCCCTGCTACCCCACCCTTCGTGCGCACTGCACAGGGCACTAGGACCCGAGCAAATTGACACGGACACGGGAGCAATGTCTGCGAATATGCCCCCAAAGTTTGGTGTCGTGTCGTGTCGTGTCGAGTGAGAAATCTCACTCGCACTGGACACGCGCTGTCAGCGCACACGCGCGCGGGGGCAACTTCGAGCGTATCGTGTCGCACGGATACGACACTTGGGTGTCTCGTGATGACACGAGCGTGTAGCCCTATACGTGGCGTATACGAAGACACGAGCATGAGATGCGTCGTGTCCTGTGTCGTGAGCACGAGGCGTGCAACCGCGTGCACGATATGGTCTGGACTCGTGTATCAGTCGTGTTTTTTACGACTGATACGGGGTTCGTATCGTGTCCACGAGTGTCGTGGACACGTGTCAGTGTGTCCATCGTGTAGCCCTATGTGTGGGCTACATGTGTGCATGACCATGAGACATGTCGTGTCTCGTGGTGTGTCCACGAGCGTGTGGAACGCGTGCACGATGCTGTGCATGCGTATGTGCGTATCAGTTTACCCGAGTAGGTTTTTCGAGTGTTTGGACACGTTAAACCGTGTCGTGGTGTCGTGTCAGGTACCTAGGACACTAGGGTACATATGGGGCATTAGTTACCAACCACTAGTTTCGAGTCTTAGCTCGTATTTGTGTGTGTTTATGGGTTTACCTAGTTTCGAGTAAACAGTGCATATTTTCCTGGATTTGGGATTTTTTACAGTTTTGCAAAAGTGAATTTCAAATCAATTTTGATTGTGATTAATGCATGTATAAGTGTATTTTCAGTATATATATACGTAGTATATATGTATGTGAGAGTGTGGGTGAGTTTTGAGGATATTTGGTTGTGTGTATAGGTGTTTGTGTATGTATATACATATATATGTATATATGTCACTGTGTGTGTGGGGGGGGAGCATTTTCTGTTCCAGAAAATCAGGAACCCCCTTCCCCTTCTTCCTGTTCTATGTCTCTCTCTCTCACTGTCCCTTTCTCTCATTCTCTCTCTCTCTCACTCTATGTCCCTCTCTCTTATCTCTCTCTATATATATATGTAATATATATAAGTTGATATATATATATATATATATATATATATATATATATATATATATATATATATATATATATATATATATATATATATATATATATATATATATATATATGTATATATATAAATGATATATATATACATTTTGTATTAGATCTCATTATGTCATTATATATATATATGTGAGTGTGGGTTGTATTATATATAGTATTTACAAATTGGTATTGGGTAGTAGATAGATAGAGTATATATATATATATATATATATATATATATATATATATATAAAATATATATATATATATATATATATATATATATATATATATATATATATATATATATATATATATATATATATATATATATATATATAACTTGTTAAGTATAGGTCTATATAGAAACCTATGACAATGGCCTATGGCCAAGAAACTAGCCTATGGTTTGGGGCTAACCCTAATGACCTAAAAACACTACTAATGACCCTTGTTGACTAAGGGTTGACCAAAGTCAACCTTAGGTCAAAGTTGACCTAGTTAACCTAGAATTGACTAGGAATGACCTAAAATAACTAGTTTAACTAGTTGACTAGTAGACATAGTTTGACTAGATAATTGACCATTGTTGACCAAAGTCAACTATAGGTCAACCATGACCTAATTGACCTAGAAATGGCTTGGATAGACTTAAGAGAACTTGTTGACTAAGTTTTGACTAAACCCTAGGCAATTAACTAGTTGGTTTAGGGTTGACCTATATATGAGTATACTATTGTGACTCGGGTTTTCTGGAAGGACT
This sequence comes from Iris pallida, assembly GCA_029216955.1. Lineage (NCBI taxonomy): Eukaryota > Viridiplantae > Streptophyta > Magnoliopsida > Asparagales > Iridaceae > Iris > Iris pallida. The sequence goes on along the minus strand of JANAVB010022214.1, from coordinate 137,497 downwards.
TATGTAGATTAAGATATGTATGGGTTAAGTTAGATACTTAGAGTCAAGTCATGACTTGAGATTGGAATGTGGGATTAGCTTGAATATAGGATTAAGGTTGGTATTATATATATATGTATATATATGTGTGGTATACTTGTATAGGTATTGGTTATACCTTAACCTTGTGGTATTGACTTAGATAGTTGACCATTGACCTAATCACCTTGCTGACTAGTCTTTGTTTGACCCAAAACCTTAGTTGGTCTAAGTTTGACCTAGACTTGACCCAGATTGATCATGTTGACTAGTATTTGACTAGTTTGATTAGAATGTTGACCAAGAGTTGACTTTAACCTAGATTTGACTAACCTTGACTTGTTTGACCTTGTTTGACTTTATTTGACTCAGTTTGATCCCCTGTGACCTAGTATGACTTCCTGTGACCCAGTTTGACTATTGAGTTGACCAAGAGTTGACTTTTGAACAGATTGACCTAGAATCATGTAGTATGCATTGTATACTTTATTTTTACCATTGTGGATACATTGTGACTTGTATTGCTCTGATTAGGAGCCATACACCTCTCCTCAGATAGTATATCCTCTTCAGACATTCAGTTATCAGGCGAGTACATTCTCTGACCGTTTCATACTTGTTTAGGCTTTACTTCTCGCTCTAGATTACTTTACTTGATGCTGTCATGTTGGTAACACGGATTGGTACTATATTGATCTTTACATGGATGTTATCCCCCTCGGAAGCATCGGGTACTTCATGCTACGTGTGTTTCACTTTCATCGTGTACACCTATGCTTCCATCATGCATGTGCACTCATGTGATCATGTACTCTTATGTTCACAGAGCCCTCATGTATACTATCATGTGGACCCTTTCATGGGCCCCATGTGATATCATGTATAAGAACGTAACTTGTCTCGATCCTTGTGTATTGATTGGGGTAACGGGGGAGTAGAAGTGGACATGTGAATAATTCTAAAGTAGTGTAATCATGTGCAAACTCTGTAGTGTAATCATTTATAAATTCTAGCCATTCACATGCCTATCTTGTGCTCTACATCACTAGCCACTTACAGTTCTCTATATACAGTAGATATTTCCTTTACAGCTATCTCTTTTGCTACATGTATCTTCTTTCAGCATTTCCTGTATCTTACTCTATTGCCTGTATCGTATTTCCTAAGCTGTTATGAACTGTGTGAGATGTATTATGCTCGTTCCAGTCCTGACTGGACCTGTTGAAAATATTACAGAGGATGAGGATGAGGCCCTGGTGTCTACCTATTATGGAGCAGGACTAGATGATACTTATGTTGTGGACCCTCAGCAGGATCCACCTGCAGCTGAGGATGTTGCCCAGTAGTCTAGGCTAGTTTAGCTAGACGGTCTTTTCTGTATTATCATTTTGTCTCACATCTGAGTTATATTTTAAGATGTTGAGATATATAGACTCTTAGACTTATTGTATTATGAGTTGACATTCTGGATGTTATGTATCCTAGACACTTAGACTTATTTCATCTATGCTATGGTTCTCTTGAGTTACTATCTATCTACCTGTTCTTCATTCTTCTACCTTAGATGTGATTGAGACTGTATGTTGTGATGTTACCTCCATTCGGAGAGTATAAACTGTACAGGTACCTTTATATTGTTAGATGATTGACCTAGGACAGCGTTCTACCATCGACACTGCGGCGTAGGCTGGGCGTTGTTACGTTCTCGTACCCTAACAGTGGGTGCGGGTCGTGACACGTTTTTAGTGGTGGCCCAAGCAGGTCGAGTTTATATAGTAATATTCAAACTAGAGTATCACTACAGCCTGTGATAGGATTTGAGGAATAGGCTTAGTGAGAGAGGATACTCAATCACTGTTATGATACTTTAAGAGATTCCTGGGATAACCCTTGAGAATCTCATTTAAATTTCGATTTAAACTCCTTTTCCCTTGATTGAATTTGATTTTGGAGGATTCACTATAGAACTTTGAATCCTGGTGTTAGTTGATGATTTTGAAATTTTTGTAGTTGTTGATTTTAATTTCTTTGAGTTAGATTAATATCTTTTATTTTAAGGTACTCAATCACATTTATGAGAAAACTCTCATCTGTTTCTTGCCATCTAATTCTCTTGCTAATTGCTTTCCATTGAAATGAACTGTCCCCTCTATTTATTGCATCTTGCTCGACTCTTTCTACCAATCTATATGACTGTATCCCAAACCTGACTTACTCGATATTTTCTCAAATCAAGACTTTATTGAGACCTTCTAACCTTGACCCTTGATTGATCGAACCCTAACTATATTCATCTAGTAGCCTATCTATCTCTAGGGCTGTGTTTCTAAATTATTTACTAGATTCCTAATTAATTTTATTCCATGGGTTAATTTGATCTTCTTTAATTTTTGCATCAATTATCACGTCTTGAACTCCCACTTTCTATTCTAGATCATTGGACGTCCTTTACCGTGATTTGGATATTCGGAGTATAATACTAGCTGTTACCTCCCAAACAAACTTCACATGTAAGACCTAGACTAGCCTACCTTCATGTAGGTATTTCATGTCCTACTAAAACCCGTCTCCTTGTACTCTATTTCCTTGATATGATTTTCTGGTCAAATGGCTAAACTAAAACCTCTACCATGATACTAAATTAATTCTTATTAGAGATCCACCTTGGCTCAATTCTTTCGACCTGGCATGTAATGGTGTTCTGCTTGAATCCTTAAATGCTTAACCTTGTACCTTATCTTGAATGCTTGACCTGATTGATTAAGAATCTTGGACTATGTATCTTGTTTCATCATTTTCACCCTTACTTATATCTTATGCTATAAATTTATCCTTAAGTTTTACAAGCTTAACCTTTTCGAGCTTGATCATGATATATTTTATTGGGTGTACACCCACTAACATAATATCTAATCAGAACCGGCGCATGATGGTCTGATCAACCTATTGCATTTTGGTTCGCTTTTTTATATATTAATCTACGTGGATGGAGACAGTTAAACTTGCCCTAGAATCTTGTCCGCAACAGCCTTGACAATTCTCCTTGGAATTATTTTAATCGCCTATGAACCTCGTATTCGTATCCAGTTGAATTAAAATTTATCATGACCTGGATCTTCATTATTGGATGCTCGTGCTCATACTTAATTTCATTGATTTCCCACCTTGCTTCATTATATCTATCTTAAAATCCAATCACATCTGCTCCTACCTGTTCATTATTAGTGATCAGTTTTGACCTGGTAGTTCTTTTGTTTTTGTCGATTGTTTGTTTGTTTCTTCATCACTTACTTAGGAGTAGGAGTAGCTTTAGCTATTAATATAATTCCTTGAATAACTTCTTTTCTCAAGGATTTTCTCTTAAATAAATTAATGTATATGTTATACCTTTTTGATAGAGTAGCTCTGACCATAGAATGGTAACCCTTTTAGCCCTGTGATTTATTGTTTCCTTATCTTCCTAGTCTATACCTATGACCAGGACTGTCCCATTTAACTTGCCCTTTACACTACTATTTCATCACGATTTTTGGTTCTATTTAGGCTATAGACCTTTCCCACTCTAAATTATGATCACCGTAGACACGTTACCGTGACTTTTAATTTAAGAGCACAAGACTAGTTGTTTTCTCAAAACTAATTTCACATACGTAACCTAGACATGACATACTACACCCATGACCTTATTGTCCCACTCAGGCATACCATCGTGTGCTTCATTTGCTTAGTACCATTTTCCTAACCCGAGGCTCCATCCTGATTTACCCCATGGAGTTACTTGATTTAGATTTGAATTGAGGACACCTTATGACCTAAAACTGCCAGCCAATTTTTGGACATGACCCAGTATAGGTCTACTACCCATATTTGCTTGTTGACCTTGTATGTTGCCTAGGTAGTGGCTTCGATCCTGATTGTTGGAGGTTTGACCTATGAGGAGTACGACCATCTAAATTTCGAGGACGAAATTATTTTAAGATGGGTAGACTTGTAACACCCTGTTTTCTGAAATTGGGGATTTTTGAAAAATTATTATTTTTATTATTTAGTAATGGTATTTAGGGCATGATATGATTTATGGTGATTTCTAGTGTAATTAGAACCATCTTCTAAGTCATGCTAAGTCATGACTTATGACTTTGTGATTTTGTCAGAATAACTTAGTGTAAACCCTAGTTTTCCTTAACCTAGAAGTTGCCATGACCATGTGAGCTTAGCCATAGGCTTAGAACATCAAATTAGTAATTTTTGGCCAAAAGGGTATTTTGGTAATTTACTAGACTTTATTTGAGTTTATGTGATTTTTTTAATATTATTTAATCATGGTTAAGTACCATGATTAGTCCCTAACCTATCCTACCCTAATCTAGAGGTTAGCCACTAACCTAGAAGCTTTAGGATGGATATTTAGTCATGGGTTAAAGCAAGTTAAATATCTAGATATTACCTTTATTGATATTTTGCTTAAAACCCTCCAAATATCTCACCCCTTTACACAAAAGTCTTGCCTTAACCATGAAGGAAAGGGCAAGGACACACCCCCCTTTTCATTGATTTTCCTTGGAATTGCACCAATAGGTAAATTCCCTCAAACATAGTTAAAACTCTGTTTTTTTCATAAATGCATTCATATAGGACTACCATAACTGTGGGTAAATTTGGTGAAAGTTAGAGTCGGTTTGGTGTCCGTATCGGACACGTATCCTAGCCTATAAACCCTTGTTTGGTGAAATGCCACAAAGGATCTGTTTTTGTCAAAATATAAAACAAATTACACTTCCTTGTAGCCCTAGACTTGCTGATCACAAAACACCTAGACTGAGCACGTTTTCGTGCTGTATCCGTGTCCAAATTGGACACGAACTCACTGCACGAGACTCTCGTGCATGCCCTGCTACCCCACCCTTCGTGCGTACTGCACAGGGCACTAGGACACGAGCAAACTGACACGGACACGGGGGCAATGTCTGCGAACATGCCCCCAAAGTTTGGTGTCGCGTCGTGTCGTGTCGAGTGAGAAATCTCACTCGTACTGGACACGCGCTATCAGCGCACACGCGCGCACGGGCAACTTCGAGCGTGTCGTGTCGCACGGACACGACACTTGGGTGTCTCGTGATGACACGAGCGTGTAGCCCTATACGTGGCGTACACGAGGACACGAGCACGAGATGCGTCGTGTCCTGTGTCGTGAGCACGAGGCGTGCAACCGCGTGCACGACGCGGTCTGGACTCGTGTATCAGTCGTGTTTTTCACGACTGGTACGGGGTTCGTATCGTGTCCATGAGTGTCGTGGACACGTGTCAGTGTGTCCATCGTGTAGCCCTATGTGTGGGCTACACGTGTGCATGACCACGAGACGTGTCGTGTCTCGTGGTGTGTCTACGAGCGTGTGGAACGCGTGCACGATGCTGTGCACGCGCATGTGCGTATCAGTTTACCCGAGTGGGTTTTTTGAGTGTTTGGACACGTTAAACCATGTCGTGGTGTCGTGTCAGGTACCTAGGACACTAGGGTACATATGGGGCATTAGTTACCAACCACTAGTTTCGAGTCTTAGCTCGTGTTTGTGTGTGTTTATGGGTTTACCTAGTTTCGAGTAAACAGTGCATATTTTCCTGGATTTGGGATTTTTCACAGTTTTGCAAAAGTGAATTTCAAATCGATTTTGATTGTGATTAATGCATGTATAAGTGTATTTTCAGTATATATATATACGTAGTATATATGTATGTGAGAGTGTGGGTGTGTTTTGAGGATATTTGGTTGTGTGTAGAGGTGTTTGTGTATGTATATACATATATATGTATATATGTCACTGTGTGTGTGGGGGGGAGCATTTCCTGTTCCAGAAAATCAGGAACCCCCTTCCCCTTCTTCCTGTTCTATGTCTCTCTCTCTCACTGTCCCTTTCTCTCATTCTCTCTCTCTCACTCTATGTCCCTCTCTCTTATCTCTATATATATATATATATGTAATATATATAAGTTGATATATATATATAGATAGATATATATTTTTTTTTTATATGTATATATATAAATGATATATATATACATTTTGTATTAGATCTCATTATGTCATTATATATATATATATATGTGAGTGTGGGTTGTATTATATATAGTATTTACATATTGGTATTTGGGTAGTAGATAGATAGAGTATATATATATATATATATATATATATATATATATATATATATATATATATATATATATATATGTATAAAAAAAAATTATATATATATATATGTATAACTTGTTAAGTATAGGTCTATATAGAAACCTATGACAATGGCCTATGGCCAAGATACTAGCCTATGGTTTGGGGCTAACCCTAATGACCTAAAAACACTACTAGTGACCCTTGTTGACTAAGGGTTGACCAAAGTCAACCTTAGGTCAAAGTTGACCTAGTTAACCTAGAATTGACTAGGAATGACCTAAAACAACTAGTTTAACTAGTTGACTAGTAGACATAGTTTGACTAGATAATTGACCATTGTTGACCAAAGTCAACTATAGGTCAACCATGACCTAATTGACCTAGAAATGGCTTGGATAGACTTAAGAGGACTTGTTGACTAAGTTTTGACTAAACCCTAGGCTATTAACTAGTTGGTTTAGGGTTGACCTATATATGAGTATACTATTGTGACTCGGGTTTTCTGGAAGGACTTATGTAGATTAAGATATGTATGGGTTAAGTTAGATACTTAGAGTCAAGTCATGACTTGAGATTGGAATGTGGGATTAGCTTGAATATAGGATTAAGGTTGGTATTATATATATATGTATATATATGTGTGGTATACTTGTATAGGTATTGGTTATACCTTAACCTTGTGGTATTGACTTAGATAGTTGACCATTGACCTAATCACCTTGCTGACTAGTCTTTGTTTGACCCAAAACCTTAGTTGGTCTAAGTTTGACCTAGACTTGACCCAGATTGATCATGTTGACTAGTATTTGACTAGTTTGATTAGAATGTTGACCAAGAGCTGACTTTAACCTAGATTTGACTAACCTTGACTTGTTTGACCTTGTTTGACTTTATTTGACTCAGTTTGATCCCCTGTGACCTAGTATGACTTCCTGTGACCCAGTTTGACTATTGAGTTGACCAAGAGTTGACTTTTGACCAGATTGACCTAGAATCATGTAGTATGCATTGTATACTTTATTTTTACCATTGTGGATACATTGTGACTTGTATTGCTCTGATTAGGAGCCATACACCTCTCCTCAGACAGTATATCCTCTTCAGACATTCAGTTATCAGGCGAGTACATTCTCTGACCGTTTCATACTTGTTCAGGCTTTACTTCTCGCTCTAGATTACTTTACTTGATGCTGTCACGTTGGTAACACGGATTGGTACTATATGGATCTTTACATGAGATGTTATCCCCCTCGGGAGCATCGGGTACTTCATGCTACGTGTGTTTCACTTTCATCATGTACACCTATGCTTCCATCATGCATGTGCACTCATGTGATCATGTACTCTCATGTTCACAGAGCCCTCATGTATACTATCATGTGCACCCTTTCATGGGCCCCATGTGATATCATGTATAATAACGTAACTTGTCTCGATCCTTGTGTATTGATTGGGGTAACGGGGGAGTAGAAGTGGACATGTGAATAATTCTAAAGTAGTGTAATCATGTGCAAACTCTGTAGTGTAATCATGTATAAATTCTAGCCATTCGCATGCCTATCTTGTGCTCTACATCACTAGCCACTTACAGTTCTCTATATACAGTAGATATTTCCTTTACAGCTATCTCTTTTGCTACATGTATCTTCTTTCAGCATTTCCTGTATCTTACTCTATTGCCTGTATCGTATTTCCTAACCTGTTATGAACTGTGTGAGATGTATTGTGCTCGTTCCTGTCCTGACTAGACCTGTTGAAAATATTACAGAGGATGAGGATGAGGCCCTGGTGTCTACCTATTTTGGAGCAGGACTAGATGATACTTATGTTGTGGACCCTCAGCAGGATCCACCTGCAGCTGAGGATGTTGCCCAGTAGTCTAGGCTAGTTTAGCTAGACGGTCTTTTCTGTATTATCATTTTGTCTCACATCTGAGTTGTATTTTGAGATGTTGAGATATATAGACTCTTAGACTTATTGTATTATGAGTTGACATTCTGGATGTTATGTATCCTAGACACTTAGACTTATTTCATCTATGCTATGGTTCTCTTGAGTTACTATCTATCTATCTGTTCTTCATTCTTCTAACTTAGATGTGATTGAGACTGTATGTTGTGATGTTACCTCCATTCGGAGAGTATAAACTGTACAGGTACCTTTATATTGTTAGATGATTGACCTAGGACAGCGTTCTACCGCCGACACTGCGGCGTAGGCTGGGCGTTGTTACGTTCTCGTACCCTAACAGTGGGTGCGGGTCGTGACAATCATTGAAGTGCAAAGAAGCCCATACGTCAGTTATTGTTCTCCCCACCCAATGCTCTAATTTAAGTCATATCCACGACCATATACCTCTACTAACTGATAAGTCTCCTAACATGCCTCTAATAGCAGTTAGCCCTAATCCATACGCACGGGTGATCACCCCACAGGCAAGTACCTCTACATGCTCCTCATCTCACACATACTCGTAGTACAACTGTGTCAAGGTATATGTGATACACTACAAACGGTAGTCCCGTAACTCTAGGTCCACATGCAACTTCAAAGACAAGCAGGATATATATTGTGAAAGCAAGCAGGTAAGTCATGAACTGTCACAATAATATAACTGAAAGAACTGGAATTAAAGACAAGAATTTAAAATGCAGACTATTTATAAACAGTAAATAATGGCAAGGTATCTTGCCTGGTGTGATCCAAATCCAATAAGTCCTATTTTGTCTCATGGCTGAAGTCAATGTGTAAGGGTCCAAAATCACAAAAAGAATAGGGATACGATTAGTCATGGTTAGTGAGGATAAGAAGGAGGAAATTATGGAGAGTAAATACTTATACTATTTTAGAAAATATTTATAATTCTTGAAAAAAATATTCTACTAGCTAAATTAGTTTTTGGATAAATACTTAAACATCAAGGAAATCATTTTAGGTAAAAACTATTTTAGAAATTAATTATGATTTTGAGAAACTATATATTTTTTATTTCAAAATATTAATAATAATTTAAAAAAATCTAGAAAGTCAGTTAAGGCTAAACCCTATTTGTCAAATACACTTTTTAGGTCGAAGTACAATATTTTTTTAAATTAGGTAAAATAATGTAATAATATATTATTTAGAAAAGTATTTATAAGAACTTATTAGAAATAAATCTAAATATTATATATACATTCATATTGCCTGAAATTAAATATTTGAACAATTAAGCCCTAAACAGAGTTTATCTAAAGCCCACTGAAATTAATATTTAAGAAAACTAGTATATGGTTACTAAAATGAAATTTACCAATTTATTTGGCCCAAACCAAATGGCCCAAAACTAACTAAATAAATATACATATATCCCTAAATAACAGTAATTCTAAAAATTATACTTATACTTTATACTTATACATACCAACACATATACTCACATTTACAGAAATAATTGTTTTATAATAAAGCCCAAATGCCCAACCCAGTATATATGTCATATTATGGCCCAAGCCCCTTTTCTTAATAAAACCCAGGCACTATCGTGCCCTAACTAATGAACAAAAAAAAAGAAAGAAATGGAATAGAAGAAGAGCTATGTTACCAAGGCTTAGCCATAGGGGCGATGTTCGCTGGGGGTGGGAGGATCCGCCAGCGTATGTCGTGCGCACCTCCAACTTGGTATTGACGCAAGAACAACTTAAAGAGGGCATGCTAGTTGGGCGCGGCTCGGCAGACCATGACGGTGATGGCAGCGACCTGCTACGGTGGCTCGGGAACCACTTCGACGAGGCAGGGTCGACGAGGCGAGGTGGAAGGGGAAGCAGGGAGAAGGAGGGCTAGTGGAGGGGAGACTCGGGAGAGGACTGGAAAGACGAGTGGCAGAGGGGACTCACGGGCGAAATGCGGAGGACGGCTCGGCGTGGTGGTCGACGCCGGGCGGCGAGGCAGGATACATGTGAGGGTCATAGTTCCCTTTTCTTTTGCATTTTGTTGTGGTGGGTTTGGTTGTCAGTGGACGGGAGGAACGACGGGGTTGGCCGTAACTATTGGCCGGAGCGGCGGTGGCGATAGTAGAGATGGGACGGAAGATGGGGTTAGACGGTGGTGGTTATGATATTAGTAAAAACAGGGGGTTGACGGTTGGTGGTCGTGTTGACCATGGTTGTGGTCGGGGTTCCCGCGGTGAGGGTACCAGAGTTGTCCTATATTGGTAGCAAAGTCTGATGGTGGTGGATCATGCTAGTCGGGCCAAGGGGCAGTTGCGGGTTATCAACGGCGAGGACAGGGACGGGCTGCTGTAAGGGGCGGTGGTGGTGCTAGTAGGCGGGGGTCTGTGGGGGAGAACGGTTGGTCGCGGTAGAGTAGTTAGGGTCGCTGGCGAGGGTGTTGGTCAAGGGTCGGTGGCAGTAGGAGGTAGCGTGCTGCTGTGGAGGTGGCTGGCCAGCAGGAGAATCGGGGCAGCTATTATGGTGGTGGTCGAGATTGTCGGACGCTTCAAAAATATATTTGTAATAAAAAAATATAGTGGAGGGGAAGGGGAACAGACACGATGCACATTTTGTGTTGTGGTGGAGATTTTTATGGAAAAGGAGCAATGGGGCTCTCCTTATATAGGAGGCAGAAACCCTCTTTAGATATGGACTAGTTTGATTTAAATCTCCATGTAGATAATTCTGTCATTTAATTCAAAATGATTTAAAACTAATTTAATCTAATCCAAATCGATCTAGATAATTCATACTTTTAATGAGAAGCATTTAAAATAAAGTTAATAAAATATTTTCTAATTTAATTTCTCATATTTACTCCAATATAAATTTAAACAAAATTTTATATATCATTTTCATAAATTATAAAATATAGCAAAATCAACATATATTCATGAATTAAATTTCATGTATTCGCATAAATCTAGAATAATTACATAAACATAGTTTCTAAATTACCAGTAACTAAAATATCCTTTATATAAAGGAATAAATTAAAATTTTGGAAATTCTAATTCACTTCTCGGTACGTTTTGTGCAACTTTAAGCAATAAAAAATATTTAAATAAATAAAATATCTATCACATATTACTTTGAGATTATACATTTACTAGAAAAATATTTTCCAAAAATATGTACCTCGCATATATTCGCGCTCGACGAGCAAATACGAAACGCAAACTCGTACGCGACGTACAATACGACAAATGCCAACTCGTATGCGACGTACAAAATCCGAATTACAAAAATCAATATCAAATTATTTATTAAAAAAAATCATAGTAGAAATTTAGGGGGTTGACAATAAGGTGCAGGAATACCTAGATTGTGATTCTCGCTTTTTTGAACCGCTCGACCGCAGCACTTGTAGAAGCATGAAAAATCTCAGCTGAAGACATCCCTTCGCCAAAGCACAGAAGATACAGAAGACTCAGGCTCAGTGCTAAAAAGACAAACAGATGATATGAAGAGAAATCCCTTTATTGTCATGTCTACCAAAGTCTAGCACAGACATATCAAGACCACACATAAGGGACTAATTCTGTTCTTCTACAAAGGATCTAGTATAGATTCGACAGAAGCCTAGAAGGATCTACAAGGGATGCAATCTTCATTGAAGTGCAGCCTTCTTTCTTATCGATACACACGCTGGAGGATTGACCTCCACCGAAGCACGTTCTGATATTCTAGTAGGCACAGCCTCTCAGAAGTATATCAGTAACTCAGTACTTTGAAGAAGCCAGAGTCTTCAAGCCAGAGGCGCAGCCACCTGCATGTGCCAACCTCAGGAACATGACGGTGGTAGGGCCCTCCTTTCCTTCTTTTATTCAGAAGCCAGTGTCTTCACTCCAGGGGCGCAGCTATCTGCCTGCGCCAATCTTCAGACGCGTATGGGTGTCATACCCTTCTTTTCGAAGCTAACATCTCCACTGTTCAGAGGCGCAGCTACTTACCTGCGTCCGCATGAGGCACAGGATGGTGATATGCTCACACCATCTCCATTCCACGGCACAGTCATCTGCTCCGGATCAGAAGCTTAAGTCACTTCTCTACAAGAGACTTGGGAACACCCATCACAACTAATACAAGTCAACATGTCGCTCCAAAAGCACAGTAACCTCGCCAACCTGAAGCACGAGCCTGCTTGTTACCTACAACACAGTGACTCTGGTAGCCCAAAACACAGCTTCGTAAGTTGCTCTATACGCACAGAAGTCTCATCATTACTCGAAGACAAGTCCACTCGTTGTTTGAAAGCATAGAGGTTCCGTCGTCTCCAGAAGCACGGTATACTCGTCACCACAGAAGTGCAGCAGTACTTTGTCCTCACCAGAGGTACAGAAAGCATGGGTCCACCCCAATTGGTTTGTTTAAACTGCCTCTTACAGAGAACATTGGAATTAAATCACGATTGATATCATATCAGATTGATTTAAATCTTAGACGAGGATCAATTAGACTCCAAATCTAAGATAAAATTCCAAGATTTACTCGACTGTATCTGAGCAAGCAAATCGGTACGCACCACGTGTCATCTCCTTCGGTTATGTTTATAACCACCAGAGATCTCGTTTGAGAGAAATCTCGGTGTCCGCCACGTGTCAGCGCCGTAGAAGTTCATATTGTGCAATGACGGCAAATTATTTCATATCTCAGGAACCCTAATGCACATCACAGATATGCTAGGTTCTCTATAAATAGAAGGAGTTCTTTTTCGTCCAAATGATCAATCGATAATCGAAATCGACAGAAGGAACATTGACAATCGACAATCTTCAAAGGAGCAGCGATCTCCATCCACGAAGAGTCGACCACCCTCATCCACCTATCAACCAAAGAACCAACCAACCAACCATCTTCAATGGATCTTCTCATCCAGGCAGCCTCTTAATCGGCAACGCCAGAGTCCCATCAAAGGCGCCAGAGATCCATAGCAAGTTGATTCGTCGTTAGATCGTCAACGGAGTAAAGGAGCCGCTGTAGTGCTCGATCTCCACCGTCACACTTTCCTAGAAACCTCTTCTCCTTGTACTTAGAATATCCTGTTTAGGACTTTCTTCTATGTACACAGATACCTTATACGTTCAATAAAGTAAAAAAGTTCGTTCAACCTTTTGTTACGTCGAACAAAATAGTGACTCTGCTGTGGACTACCTTCTCCTCCAACCAGAAGGCGGTAACGTAATCTGATAACGACTTGCTGGGAGTTTCTCAAGATATGCTAGTCGTATGCTTCGACCTGCAGGATTTTGAAGTTCTCATCTCTAATGAAAAGTTGAAGACTTTAAAGCAGTTTGTACAACCGAAGAAGACTCGACGTGTTTGGAAGCCTAAGGCGACTGCAGCCAGCAATACGACGGTGGGAACTGCGTCTCTGGACCCCCTCAACGCCAAAGCCACAGAGAAGATCCCGGCTGCTGTAGCCTTATCCCCTCGCCCGATTCCCATCTCGAAAAAGTATGGCGAAGAAGATTGTGGTTCCATGGTTGATTTGACGAAGGAACGACGCCGAAGGAAGCACGTATCGGTCCAAACCCTCATGATAGGAGTATTCTCGGCAAGGAGATATGTCTTCGACTTAATCGCTTTCCTTTCAGGTAAACCTTCGAAGGACTCTGAATACTACTCATCCGCTGGGGGTAGTAGAAAGAGAACCCAGGTGGCTCGCGCTTCGTATAAAAAGTGTGCGCCACCAGCGACAGACCAGAGGCCTGTGTTGACAGTAACATGCACAGCCGACGAAAAGCTATACAAGACTGGCTCTCGTGCTCTGATGCCTAAACCAGTCGAATCTCCCTTCCACTGGGGTACTCCTCTGCATAAGCCAAGCCAAGGGTACGTTCCATGGAGAGGGAGTCACGCGAGCGACATTTCTGCAAGAGCGACATGAGGATTCCTCGCCAAACCCACTCTGACCGTGCTTACATGCAGCTTCCCAGCATGTACAATAGGAGTGCTAGGACAGAAAAGCCAACCCTCTCCCAAGCGGAAGAAGAATATGTTGTGCCAGACGTACCTAAATCAAGGCACCCTTGTACCCAGATTACCATCAACTGTCGTTGTTAGCAGACTGTTGCGCCATCGCCAAGCAGACACCCCGTCTTCTAGAGACTCTACTCCACGTTGAGTCGATGCCAGCGGCCTAATAGGGGGTCAGTGAGACATAGAGAAGATGAGCCCCACATCGCCACATGCTATGCGACGTACGGTTCCAGAGCTTTCAAAGAGCCTTCCCAAAATTCTTCCATATCGGTTGCTAAACCAAAGTGGAAGTCAGAGAACAGGAAAGCTAAGGTACCCAATGCAGATGTGTTCCAAGGCACTCGTTCCAAAATCTACATTGGGTGCCTTGTAAAAAACTGAGGGTAACCAACCTCTTACCATGCACAACAACCATGTGTTCCAATCTGACGAGACGTAATATGACATGGATGTCTCCATTGGCGCAGCCAGTCACCAGACCGAGGATAGCAATCATACTAAGTCCAAAGAAGATTACAATCTTATAGTAGATCCTCAGGGCAGCGAGACTCAGGCATCTGAGCTAGAAAGTGAAGGATCCATGGCTTCCTCGAGACACCCTCACACTCGATCTGTCTTCATGGCCAACGACAATGAGGAAGAAAACAACGAAGCTCTCAAGCGTATCGAAGTACTCGAGACCAAGATGGATATGCTGACGAACACTATGAAGGCCCTATCTTCGGTCGTAATCGACCTCACGAGTAGCATGGCCCCCGCTGCCTCTACACCTACGTGTAATCTGCCAACCAATGACGAATCTAGCAGGTTGCCTACTGCCAATCAGGTAGGACCATCCTCGTCTACTCTATCAGCTACAGGCTCCGCAATATTGGTCGAGATACAGCAGGCCATCAAGGAGCTGTATGCTCGTCATGATGCCACGGAGAAGCAAGCAACACCCCAGAAGATGGGGATCCGACAGTCGTACCTTATCGAGTGGGACAACGTCGTCTATCCTCCCAAATATAATTCGTAGACGCTTACACCTTATAAAGGAAAGGGGTCTCCCCGACAATACTTGAGGTACTTTACCTCAGTAATAGGGTACCTGCCAAAGGAAGATGCCCTCCTGTCCAACGTATTCATAGGAACCCTGCAAGGGGTAGCCTATGAGTGGTTTTGCAGTCTCCCGGACGACTGTATCTCATCCTTTGAAGACCTGAAGACTCGGTTCGTTGATCGGTTCTTCGAAGGAGGCATGGATATGACCATGTCGACCCTCATGGAAATTGTCCAGAGGGAGAAAGAGCCTGTCCGTGCATACATCGAGCGCTTCCACCAGACAGCCCTCAAATTACTACCCGGTATGCCCGAACTAAGCTTATGGACTCCTGCCGTAAGAACATGCAGCCTGCTATAAAGTTGTGGCATAGTACTCCCTTTAAGGAGTGGACGCCTTTCATTACAGAAGCGGATGCCATACAAAGGAAAGCCCAGGACGTGCAGCTCCTGGGGCTATACCTTTCTGTACCAGAAGACAAGGGGAGACGCTCGTACAGCAACAACCCTAAAGACGGAAAAGGCAAGCAAGCAAGCAAGTCGTGACCAACTTGATAGGTGCATTGGGTGGAAAGAACATTTCCTTGTCGTATGGGCTTCTATTACAGATTCTCTTGTAACTCGAAAACTTCGATGGAGATACGGGTATGATTACCCCATCAGGTTGGCTACTGTCATTTTTAAACGTCATGCACTTCGGTCACTGGTGCCCAAGTGGGGACTATACCAGATCCTATTTACAGCTAGGGCTCATGCGACGAAAGGTTTGTTCTCAACTGCATATTCACTTTAGCATGGTTAGGTTACCTTATTGATGTCTTGTCACTTACTTTTATTTGTGGCATATTTTATATTCAGTATTTATATGTCATGTTGTTTATTGTATCTTGGTGCATCCTTTTGAGGACCTGGTGAATTCTCCAGGTGTGTCTATTGTGGTTTTCGCAGGTACTCTAGCCAAGGCCATTTCTTCGAGGATAATTACACTTGGATCATCTTCGCACCGCTCAAAAATTTTTTGTTATCATGTATTTCTCTTTTTTCGTTGGTAGTGTATTTGTCTCCCCCCAACAACTTGTAAATGTTAATTCATAAGTTTAATATAAAGTCTTTACTTATTATTTATGTATGAGATTAGTACCATGGTTTACTGTATATTCATACGATGGTTCCATATATTGGAGTATACATCGTACGTATGCAGCTGGCATGTCTACGTACTTAGTCCTAAGTATTTTGGGACTGGGGCGTTACATATTTTTGTGGTGGCCCATGCAGGTCGAGTTTATCACTTCTGTTACGTTACTGTACCGATGTAAGCCTGCTTATTTAGGATTAGAATTTATGAATCTCATCCACATACTTGACCTCCTTCTTTGACTCTAAGTTTCGAACTCTCGTTATAATCCTTGATTTGCATCTTGCTTGATTCCTTTCTACCGTGAATTCTTATTTTCCATGCATGGTGGCAGTTAGGAAGATGACTACACTAATATATGCTCATAGGTCAAATACATGGGTAGAGTGATTACTTTGACAATAAGTATGATTTGAGGTCCCAATTAAGTTATAAAGGCATTTTATTTTCTAAAAGTAGGATCCCAAGGATTAGTTAATTCCAAGTTGGGTAGTAGCAATATTACCAAAAGATTATTAGGATTTTATTTTGATACCATTAGGTGATATCCACGAGAGGATCGATGGATTCTATAAAGGGTAGAGATTTTTGAAGGTTCTAGAAAATATTTATGGTTTATTCGAATATGAAATCAATTTTAGAAAAATCTTAAAGTTTTAAATTGTGTCATATGATTTACGGTCAATGAGTATATTAAGATTTGAAATTTAGTTTGGATTTATGATATTAAAATTTTGATTTGGATACGCTAAGGATTTATCTCAAAAATTATTGGAAGTTTTAAATTTATTAAAACTATGATTGTGTGACGACCAATTTTGACAAGAAAATGTGGATTAGTTGCGATTTGAAATAAATGAAAAATGATATTGGTTATTTGATTTTAATTTTTGAATGTTGTGAAAAAAAGAATATATATACTTATGATTTATTGTGTTATAGCTAAACACCTTTTGAGGGAGATGAAATCGATTGGAAAAGATTTTAAATATGCAATTTGGTCGCATGATTCATGATTGATAAACTCTTGAATTTAATGTTGGAAGGATAATATTGAAATTTTTATGGAAATTTAGTAGTAATATAAGAAAAGTTATTTCAAGACTGATTAGAGAGTTTGAGATTTAAATTATGATTATACTGAACGACGTAAAGTGATTAAAAACTTTGGTAGATTATTTTGAGAATTTTTATTGAGAAACTTTTGAGGAACTTGAAATTTTAGATTAGATCTTATATTGGTAGAGAACCAAAAAGCAAGCATGGTCACTCTAATGAAATAGAAGTTAATTGCCATATCATCCATGACCTTGATAGTCGTATATACACAAGTGTAGTTAGTCATCGACCAAACTGTATAACTATATTTTTATCTTGACTTACTCGACCTTCCCTCAAATCTAGATCTTTTATCGTGACCATATAATTGTTTAAAACTTAGAAATGAATAGAATCATTCCCTTGACCATACCCTTGTCTAAGAGACTATCTTCTCTCTAGAAACTGTGTCCCTGACTTACTTTACCTTGATCTACGAGATTTCCTAAATTATCTTTATTTCGTGCTTAAACTTGATCCTTTTATTTTTGTGCATTAATTAGCGCCTCATGAAAGCCCACTTTCTATTTTGATCATTTGGTGTCCTCTATCGTGACTTTCATATTTGGAGCACAATACTAGACTTTTCCTTCTAACAAATTTTATATGCAAGACATAGACGACTCCACCTTCATGTAGGTATATCATGTCCCACTAAAATACGTCCCTTTGTACTCTATTTTTGTGATACGACTTTTGAATCGAAAGGCTAAACTCTAACCTTACCATGATCTTTAAACACTAACCATATGGACTTCTCTCCCTCCAATTTCATTGCACAACTCACTGAAGATTTTATTTAAACTCCTTCGTAATTCATATAACTCTTGTTTCTTGTATGATTCCCTTATGCAAATATAAAATTTGATCATGACATCCGATGGTTAGTAGAGGTTAGATTAGGAAACCCCTAGAGGAGAGTAGTGGTATAGTTGAATAAAATGGTTGAATACGCATAAGTAAAATTTACAGTAAACCCTATTAGGCGGGGTACATTTCATGATTTAATGAGAGTAGATTTCTTGATCAACAAAGTGGTTACTCATGGTAATCTATTATTAAGAAATTTTGAGATGATAGATGGGGTGTTTGAAGTTATTAGATTTTCAGAAGGGTATAAAATTTTAAATTCTTGATGATTTAGGAATTTAACTATATGATGATGGTAGATTTAAAGGTCGTAGCAAGGTGAGATAATTTTACTCTCGACTGAATTGGGTGAAGAAATTTTTTATGTAAATTTTTGAACGTAATTATGTTGGAGGAAACTAACTCAAGTGAAAATAAGTAGGAAGAAGAGTATTAGAGAATTATTGAATTGAAAGTTTGGACTTATCAAAGATTTTACGATTATGGATATAAGTTCATATTAAAGTAACCTTGATTATTTCTTCGACAAATTAATTTACTGCAACCTAAATTTTTAAGAAGATTAAAGCTTGAGGAAATATGCATATTTATGTTGGAAAAAGAAGGATAGAGATTCATTGAATATCTATTTTTGAGGAGGGTATGAACGACGATATCTATTTGGAGAAAAAAATTGGATTTAAAATTTTGGACTAAGTAAAGTACTAATGTACGTATAGCAGATTTGATATATAAATATAGATGGAACTCAAAAATTTTGTGAGTAAATTTTGGAGGTTAAATTGAAGAGAATAAAAGGAAAATTGGATTATAAATTTTGTGACGAACAAAATTTGAAAAATTGAATATAAAAGGGGATTGATGATTATGTCGAGGGTTATGACGATATCAAACGAAAGTTAAATTTTTGAGTTATTGATCATAAGTTGGACGGAGAAAACTTTCGCGTAATTGGGAGTTACACATATTTATTATTTTGTTGAATGATTGTATGGATTAAAAACCGTTACTGAGTTGTCATGAGATATCTTCTAACTATACCCGTGAATTCAATTCTTCCTCCTTATCTTATTTTTTTTCGATTATTCCAAAATTGATTCCATGGTATGCTTTGTCATCTCGCCGAAAAATTTGATTGGATTTTTTACTCTATCTCCTCCACCCTGCCTACCCTATCTATTCCTAAATTTCGAGAACGAAATTCTTTTAAGTTGGCTAGGATGTAAACTCCCAAAATTTTTACTACAATTTTTTTAAATAAAATTTGTATTTAATGGTATTTAAATTGTACTTCATATTTGTATAACACTTGCAAGTTCGAGTTCTCATAATTATCCGTCGCGTACGAATTTGCATTTTCGTATTTGCTCATCAAGTGCGAATGTGTGCGAGGTACACATTTTTATATAATATTATTTTATGTATATAAAAGCAGTATAGCTCAAAATAGTATGCGATAAATATTTTTAATTTTCTTAAAATTCGTAAAAGGCGTCACATGGAGATTTGCCAAAAACTTTCTTTTTTATTTTATTGTTCAAATATAGTAGTAACTTAGAAAACTATGATTTTGTAAATATTGTGTGCGAGGTTCATAAAAATTAATTCATGTATATATATATTAAAATTTTTGAAATTTATTATTATCATTATTTTATTATTTCGAAAAAGGTAATTTAAATATCGCTTGATTTAATATTTAAATAGTTATGGTGATTAAATTTGAAATTTTATTTTTGCAAATTTATTGGCCTAATTTAAGCAGATATATATATATATATATATATATATATATATATATATATATATATATATATATATATATATATTGAATTAATTCGTTTAAACCGATTTAAACTATATTGAGAACTATCTATGGGAGTTTAAACTATCCAAGTCCTTATCCAACTAGAGGAGTTCACCTCCTATATAAGGAGAGGCTCCATGCCATCTTTTTCCCATAATTTCTACAATCCAAATTTCCTCCACCCAATTGTATTGTGCACCGTGTCTGTGTCTACCGTCTTATTCCATTCCTTATATATGTACATTATTTCTCGTGTCGGACACACCCCTGACATAATCGAATTCTATCCCTAACCCGTTTTTGTTCTCCTCCTTTATCCATAATCTTCGACCACTATCACCATAACATCCGATCCCAATCCCTGCCACCCGTCGCCTCGACTCCCGACCACCCTGCCAGAACCCCCTTATCATCATCGCTACCATCGCGACCACGATGCCCATCGCCCATCGTAACCACCTGAACCACCAGTCAACTCCGCCTCACCATACTCACATCCACCGTAATGTCTCTGTCTCCCAATCCCCATCATCACCAACGCCGCCACCGGCAACCCCTTCTTCCTCCCCTCGAATCCGACACGAATCAGCGTCAGCCCGACCTCCTCTCCCTGCCGGCTCGACATGCCTCCACCAGATCCGGGGCAGAGCACCGAAGCCCACGTCGCCGAGTAGGCGCCGCACCAGAGCATGCGGTATCCTTCCTGGTCGGGCGCCCACCGAGAATCTCACATAATACCTCCACCGACCACCGGAGTCCGATCCTCCGCCTAGACCTCGCCATCAGCCTTCGCGCGCCCCTCCATACGCTTGGCAGCCATGTGCGATGTCCCGCCGTCGACCAAGCTGTAGGTGAGAACCCCATCTCTCATTTCCCTCTTCTCACTCCCGATCTCTTTTCCCCTTTTTTTTAGCTATACAGTTCTTCTTTTATGGTTTTGGTCATTTCTCTCTCTCTCCTTTTTACTTCTGTTGCTTTTTTTTTAATTGACTTTTCTACAACCGATGTCTCAGTATTAATGTTATTATAGTATTATACTAGTTGCTATATTAATAAATACAGACTATATATTATGAATGTTACTGTATATATAAATAATATTATTATTATTTCTGTATTAATATTATTTAGAGTTGTTATTATTATTATTATTATTATTATTATTATTATTATTATTTAAAAAAATTATTTAAGAAAGACACCAGTAACAGTGCTGTTAATTAATATCATTAATACTTGCGGTTATTTTGAAGTATTCTCTAAAACTTATTTTGTAACAAGATATTTTATTTGTTTATGGGATAACATCGATTTCCAAACAGGTAGGAACCTTCAAAATATTATTATATTGTTACCTCGTCGTAACTAATTATATACATATCCCAAGCTGTGTTCTTTTAACCGTGACAAAATAATTTTTCTATATTTCATTTGCCCAAAATTATTTTTTAAATATAGTTTTCTTTATTTATAACTTAGATTTTAGCCTAAAAAGATTTTTGATTTTAATGTATATTTTTCTCTAAAAACTGTCTTAATATCTATTTTTTTGGTATTATAAAAATAGTATAAATATTTTTCTCCGTAAATTCTCACTTTCTTTCAATATTCGACCATGAATAATTCCATAATCATATTTCTGTGAATATCGGACCCTTACATGTCAACCTCGGCTAATGGACAAATGAAACTTGTCGGATCATCACACTACACCAGGCGACAATCAGGCAAGATACCTTGCCATAATTTACTGTTTATAATTAGTCTGCATTTTCTTCAGTTATTGCATATCACTGTTTATTTATTTCCAGTTCTTCTAGCTATACTATTATTATAGTTTATAATTTACTACATGCACAGTGATATTAACTTTACTTTACTTATTATCCTTTGATGGCATATGGACCTAGAGTTAAGGGACTACCACCGGTAGTGTGTTACATAAACCTTGACATAGTTGTACCACGAGTATATGTGAGATGAGTAGCATGTAGAGGTCCTTGCGTGTTGGCTGATCACCCGTGCGCATGCGTTAGGTCTAACTGCTAATAGAGACTTGCTAGGAGACTTAGCAGTTGGTAGAGTTACATGATTGCGGATGCGACTTAATAGGTGCATTGGGTAGGAAGAATATTTCCTTGTCGTATGGGCTTCTATTACACATTTCCTTGTAACCCGGAAGCTCCGTTGGAGATACGTGTATGATTACCTCCTAAGGTTGGCCATTGTCATTTTTAAACGTCATGCGCTTAGGTCACTGGTGCCCAAGTGGTGACTATACCCGATCCTATTTACAGCCAGGGCTCACGCGACGAAAGGTTTGTTCTCAACTGCATGTTCACTTCAGCATGGTTAGGTTACCTTATTGATGTCTAGTCACTTACTTTTATTTATGGCATATTTTATATTCAGTATTTATATGGCATGTTGTTTATTGTATCTTGTTATGTCCTTCTGAGGACCTGGTGAATTCTCCAGGTGTGTCTATTACGGTTTTTGCAGGTTCTCCAGCCAAGGCTATTTGTTCGAGGACGATTACACTTGGATCGTCTTCGTACCGCTCGAAAAAAAATTTGTTATCATGTATTTCTTTCTTTTTGTTGGTAGTGGATTTGTCTCCGCCCAACAACTTGTAAATGTTAACTCATGAATTTAATATAAAGTCTTTACTTCTTATTTATGGATGAGATTAGTATCGTGGTTTACTGCATTTTACAGCTTATGTACTCATACGATGGTTCCATATATTGGAGTATATATCGTACGTATGCAGCTGGCATGTCTACGTACTTAGTCCTAAGTATTTTGGGACTGGGGCGTTACAGTAGTCACCCCCTCCAGAATAGTTGTAAGCTGTCATATTCCTTAGAAAATATTTTACGTCCATATTACCTCTGAAGTGTTATTCTACATCGTGTCTACCATGTCCATATTACCTCTGAGTAGTCACCCTGTTATGATAACCCAAAGTTGTTATGACATCATAGAAAACATTTTATGTCCATATTACCTCTGAAGTGTTATTCTACATCATGTCTACCATGTCTATATTACCTCTGAGTAGTCACCCCGTCATGATAACCCCAAAGTTGTCATAACTCCCTAAGAAAAATAGTCACGTTCATATTACCTCTGAACTATTATTCTAGGAAGAAGGATGTAGAAGCATGAAAAAGAACAAGAAGAAGCCCATGCGGCTCAAAACAGAAGAAGCCCATGTGGCTCAAAACAGAAGGAGCCTCATGCGGCTAAGGAATCTATCGGAGCCTCATGCGGCTCAGAAACTCTCCAATAGCCTCATACGGCTCAGGAAAGAGTCACGTGGCCCTATGCAGCTTGCTTTTTACAGCTGGCTATAAAGTGACTGCTCCCATTAAATGCTCTGACGTAAAGTGAAGACTCTGACATTAAAGACTGAAATGATGATGAACTCTGACATGACGGCACGTTCTTCGGGAAACGAAGAAAATCTCCTATACAGATGGCACGATCCACCAACTCCAAAGCTCCCTATACGGCTGCCACCTCCCCATGCGGTTGATGCTCTCATGCGGCTCGGATCGTGGAGACCATCATCATGCGGCTCAAATCCTAAGAAGCCATCCTATGCGGACGCTGTCCTCATGCGGCTCGGATCATGGGGATCATCTCCATGCGGCTCAAATACTGAGAGGCCATGTCCATGCAGCCTTGACACGTGGCTAGTCTTATGCGGCTCAATTGGAAACCACCCCCATGCGACTCAGATTTCGGAGGCTACACCTATGCGGCTGCCACCTTCATGCGGTTCAAAACCTAAGAAGCTACCCTCATACGGCTGTGGCTCGCGGTTATGACACGGGGCAGAAGGTCAGTTTTCCCGTAATGATGGTTAGACACGTGGCATTAAATCAATCAAGACTTATCAACAAATCCCAACAACCAAGTTTAGTGCAATCATCATAATTACCCGAATCAAAGCAGATTTATTGTAATCACGCGGATTAAATACGTGGCAGAAGATCCGAGCTTCCCAAGGATTCATGACAATCAGCATTAATTGTCCATACGGATTTTACAAAATCAGCATTAATTGTCCAGATTCGTTGCACTCAAGATTAGTGGTCCAGATTAATTGCCAACAAGATAGGATCAAGGAAAATGGCAATTAAATCCCCAAGACGCCGACTTTTTTAGGGCAATCATTGCAAACCCTAATGATCACACCCCATTCCTACAAATAGCAAGGTGCCATTCCCTTGCAAAAGAGAGGACCCCCGGCTGGATACACAGAGAGACAAAGGCACGCACAGAAGAGTCTTCCCACACGCTCCGAGAGCATTTCTTTATCAGAGCCGAGGCTATATCCGATCGTCCAAGGAGTAAGGCAGAGCTGCCGTCGCTTTCCCGAGCCTCTATCATCACCCACCCCAGAATCAAAACTAAACAATTGTACTTAGATTGCTTTACCTAGGTTTTCATTCCTAGGCTTTCTTTGTATGAGCGAGTTTGTATTATGAAGTAAAAGTCCAGTCCTCCCATAAAATTGTTCTGTTCTTTTATAATCAATGGCGAACACGATGACGACTCTGCTGGGGACAAACTTCTCTACGGCTGAGAAGTTGTTGATGCAATCGGATGCAGCCAAACTCGGCTCCACACAACAGAAGATGGTCGTCCGCTTCGACCAACAGGCGTTTGAAGAAATGCTCTCCGAAGGGAGCGCTGACCCGTTCCAGAATCGAGCCCGCACGAAGAAGGCTCGCAGGGAGTGGAGGCCCAAGTCATTTGCTCCTCCCCAAGCTCTGAACGAAGTACTCTCTGCTGCCCAAGACGGCAAGGGTGACTCTCATACGGCTCCACTTCAGGCCATAGAGGACTCTGCTGTCCCCAAGTTCGGCAGAGGAAAACACTACGATGCTGGACTTGCAGGGACAAAGAGGGACTCTATGTGGTCCGGAAAGAAGCCGAATAAAGGTACCAGCGGCATGCATGATGCTCATGCGGCCAAAATTGCCAGCCGCATGAATGATGCTAATGCGGCCAAAACTGCTAACGGCATGCATGATGCTCATGCGGCCAAGATTGCCAGCCGCATGCATGATGCTAATACGGCCAAAACTGTCAGCCGCATACAGAAGGCCCATACGGCCAAGACTTCCAGCCGCATGGAGGAGACTCATGCGGCCGAGACTTCCAGTCGCATGAAGAAGGCCTATACGGCCACGACTGCCCGCCGCATGAAGACTGCTGATTCCAGCCGCATATTATCTACTCCACGCAGCTCGGGCTCTGTCTTCGACGCCTCTCCTATGGCCCTGATCTCTCATGCTCCCAAGAAAATGTGTCTGACTCTCTGCAGTACCACTTAGACTCTTTCTACTATGTTCCCTCAAGCGCTAGAGTGAAGAAGTCTTGGGCAGCCCGAGCTCGGCAAACTCAGTCGGTTGTCCCAACCTCTGACCTTCCGAGCACTTCGCTTACTATTATGTGGGCCTTTGATGGGAAGTTATAAAGAACCACTCGAGTCCAGCCTCCAGCGGCTAACGGACAGAGTGGTTCCCAAAAGTCTTCCCGTAACCAGGGAGCAAACGTGGTTGCTCGAGACCCATCTGACTTGCATGACGTGATCCTTCACAAACGCAAAGAAAGAGAAGGGGACCCGGTGTGCAAAGAGTCCTCCCACGGATATCACTGCATGTAGAAGCATGGAAAAGAATAAAGAAAGATCCATGCGGCCAAGGATCTCCATGCGGCTCAGAGAGATCATGCGGCTCAGGGACCCGTGCGGCTCGAGCGTCTATGCAGCCCAGAGAGGAGCCACGTGGCCCTCAACATCTCTTCCCTTTGTCTTCTACTGCATTTAATGCCTTGACGGCTGACAGCTCTGACCAATGACAGAAAGATGCAATAATGACTCTGTCATAATGGCAGACTCCTAGGAAAACAAAGGATATCTCTGACACAATCCGTCAAACCCAAAGACCTTTATGCGGCCTTGACACGTGGACAGTCGCATACGGCTCAGACAGAGGCCACCCATGCGGCTCAGGCAGAAGCTATCCCATACGGCTCACGAGAACTACCCCATGCGGCTCAAGCAGAGGCTATCTCCATGCGGCTCACGAGGACTATCTCCATACGGCTCACGAAGAAAGCACCCATCATGCGGTCACCTACGCTGATACGTCTCAGATCACCACCATGCGGTTCAAATGTTCAGGGGCCACTCCCAAGCAGCCTTGACACGTGGCCAGCCTTATACGGCTCAATGGGGAGCAGTCCTCATGCGGCTCAGATTTTCTAAGTGGCTCACGGTTAAGACACGTGGCATAATAATGGGACACGTGGCATCAAATCGACCGAAATCCATAAACAAATCCTAATAAAATATTGGGATCAAATCAGATCATTTGTAATCAAGCAAATCAATGACACGTGGTTGGAAATCCGAGATTGGTATAACAAATCATGGGGATTTATGTCAATCATCATTAATTACCCACAAAGATTTGATGCAATCACATTAATTGCCCAGATCTATTATATTCAAGATGAGCAGCCCAGATTCATTGATCCTTAGCCGCCGACTTTTGAGAATGGGTATTCATTGCAAAACCCTAATGATGCCCCCCACTCTTATAAATAGCAAGGTGTCATTCCCTTGCGAGAAGGAGAGAACACAGAGGCAGACAGAAGAGAGAGAGCAGAGAGACAAAGGCACGCACAGAGAGCATCCTGAGAGCATTTCTTCCCCGGAGCCAAGGTTGCATCCGATCGTCCAAGGAGTAAGGCAGAGCTGCTGTCGCTTTCCCGAGCCTCTATCGTTATCCCCCAGAATCTAAAATAAACAATTGTACTTAGATTGCTGTACCTAGGTTTTCGTCCCTAGGTTTTCTTTGTACAAGCGAGTTTGTATTGTGAAGTAAAAGTCCAGTCCTTCGATAATTATTCTGTTCTTTTATATTTCATGGCAAAAACGATGGCGACTCTGCTGGAGACAAACTTCTCCACGGCTGAGGAGTTGGTGACGCAATCAGATGCAGCCAAACTTGGCTCCACGCAACAGAAGATGGTCGTCCGCTTCGACCAACAGGCGTTGGAAGAAAAGCTCTGCGAGGAAAGCGCTGGCCCGGTCCAGAAGTGAACCCGCACAAAGAAAGCTCGCAGCGAGTGGAGGCCAAAATCATTTGCTCCTCCCCAAGCTCTGGACGGAGTACTCTCTGCTGCCCAAGACGGCAAAGGCGACTCTCGTGCGGCCCCACTTCGAGCCATAGAGGACTCTGCTGTCCCCAAGTCCGGCAGAGGAAAGCACTACGATGCTGGACATACAGGGGCAAAGAGCGATTCTATGTGCTCCAGGAAGAAACCGAACAAGGGCACTAGCCACAAAATGAAGACTCATACGGCCAAGATTGCCAGCCGCATGAATGATGACCATGCGGCTGAAACTGCTAGCCAAATGCATAATACTCATGCGACAAGGATTTCCAGCCGTATGGAGAACACTCATGCGGCCAGGATTTCCAGCCGCATGGAGAAGACCTATGCGGCTACGACTGCCAGCCGCATAAAGATTACTGATTCCAGTCGTATGGCGCCTACTCCACGCGGCTCTGTCTTCGACCGGCTCTTCTATGGTCCTGATCTCTTGTGCTCCCAAGAAGACATGTCTGACTCTCTCCAGCACCACTTAGACTCTTCCTACTATGTGCCCTCATGCACTAGATTGAAGAAGTCTAGGGCAGCACGAGCTTGGCAAGCTCGGTCCGCTGATCCAACCTCTGACCATCCGAGCGTCCCACATACTGTTATACGGGCCTCTGATGGGAAGTTGTACAAAGCCACTCGAGTCCAGCCCCCGGCGGTAAACGGACATAGAGGTTCCCAAAAGTCTCCCAAAATCTAGGGAGCAAACTTGGTCGATCCGGACCCATCTGACTTGCGTGAGGCCATCCTCCACAAACGCAAGGAAAGAGAAGGTGCCTCGGGGTGCAAAGAGTCCTCTCACGGACGTCACTGCACCCAAATCATCGTCAACTGTTGTTGCAATAACACGACGGTACGAGAAGACCGGCAGTCCGTCTTCCAAAGACTGCAACAAACATGTTTAGAAGATGAGGCATTTCACGTCGTCTCTTGCAACTCTGCTCAAAAAATCCCTGCCGATGGGAGAGGGAAGAAGACCAATGCTCCTAGCCCGAAGATTTCAACCACTATGACTAAGAGACTATCGTCAAAACTGGTGCCCACTATCGAAGTTTTCCAAGGTACCCGTTCAAAGACAAAATCTGCTATAGTGGGAGATTCATCGTCCATACCACTGGGGGTTGCTGGGACTGGGGGTAGCAATCCTCAGAACATCCACGATAATCCGATGTTCCAAGGAGATGAACCCGAGGAAACAACTCTTCTATCAGATACAGCAAGGGCCGACGTCCCCGAGGATGTCCACGACTCCCAAGATGAAGCAAACTCTGAAGCTGGGGGTACTATCCCTTCTGAGTCCGAACCAGAGGAGAACATTCCCATATACCCCGATGACTTCTCGCTACAGGGGTATGATTCGGAGGGCACGTCCTCCACCATTTCGTCCATCTCTCCTCATGTAAAGACGGTGTTCATGACAGACAGCAACCAAGGTGGTTCCAGTGATCGCCAACACATCGACACTCTGGAGGCCATACTGCATGCCTTGGTCAAGTCTGTAGACGAGATCAAAGCGGCCCTTCCAACTCTCCAAGGAGGGATGCCTAGCCAGACAAGCGCGTGTCCTGCGGTCAATGCGGACTCGAACTCAGCGGCACCGAACCCGGGCAACAATCCTCCTGAAGTGACGGCCCCCATCGCTGTGGATGAGGCCAAGGATGCAAGAAGAGAGGTCCAGGAGCTCCGAGCCATGTTTCACGCTCGAGAAATCTCTCAAGACCTCAGAATACGGCAACCATACCCTGCTGCATGGAGGGATGTCCCCTTCCTACCAAGATATAAGTCGTTCAATATCAATCCTTATGATGGCAAGACCTCTGCAAGTCGGTACATCACTTACTTCGAGGTCACCATCGACCATCTGCCCCACGATGATGCCATCCTTACACGATTATTCATCGGGGCATTGGAAGGAGTCACCTTCGACTGGTATCGCAACCTGCCGGACAACTACATCCACTCCTTCGCCAGCTTCAAGCGCATGTTCTTGGAGAGATTTTACGAAGTAGGATAAGACATCACGATGTCCACCCTCATGGATGTCGTCCAAGGGGAGAAAGAACTGATAAGGAACTATATTGAGCAATTTTGCCAAACCGCAATGAAGCTGCCATCCGGTAATCCGGATTCCTCCTTAATTGAAATTTGCCAAAAGAGACTGCTTCCAACAATCAGCCTCTGGATGGGCGAAAGTCAATTCAAGGACTGGAAGACGTTTATCATCAGTGCCACAAGTGCGGAAGAACGATTGAAGAAGGCTCGCCAACTGGGATTGCACATCTCAGAGGGAGAAGACAAGGACAGGCGTCCCAACGCCAACGCCAACACCAACAATGGGGGTAGTTCCACCAACAATCGGGACAATAAGGGCAAGCAGGCTATGGTGGCCGATACAGCACAGAAACCTGAGCCAAAACCGGCAGACAAGCAATGGCCACAAATGACCTACTCCTTCGAAGACGGCCACGTCAAGACCATCTTAGACATGCTCATACAAGGAGACAGAATTCAGCTCCGTCCACCAAGACGGGAACCTCGGCCGGCAGAAATGGAGAACCCAAAGTACTGCCATTACCACCGCTACGTCCACCATGCTACACATGACTGCTACCAACTAAAATGGTACATCCAAAATCTCATCGATTCGAACGCTCTGGCTATCGATTTCGAAGAGGTAACTGTGGCAGCTAATATGGTGTCAGTATAATTTGACAGCTACCCTCCAACAGAGACTCAAGACGGTGTGGTCCCCATCCCTCTGGCGATAATGGAGATTGCTAATCTTCCGCCTTCCCGAGATCAGGCTGCTGGTTTAGTGCCCCTCACCACATCACGAGGGGAGGTCATGTGGGTCCATCCAGACTTAGTCTCTGAAGTGACTCAGTCCACACCATCTTCCATACGCAAGAGCAAGAGTGGAAAAGTCAGATCATGCCACACAATCTCGACAGATATCGAAGAAGTCTGAGCCATCGTCACTCGGTCGGGGGCACAATCCCAATATGTTGCTGATAGCTCAGCTGAAGATCATCAGCCCACTACAACTGACGCTCCGGGACCTTCTTAGCCTCCGACGACCGACAAGCCTAGGCCGAAGGAGACTCGCTTTGACAAATCCCTCCGGAAAGAGGCACCACAGGGGCTGGAGAGGCCCTACAACTTTGACATCTTGGCGCAATTGGCCAACACACCGGCCAAGTTGTCATTATACGAGCTCCTAAGACTCTGAAAGGATGTTCGCGCGACTTTGAGCGATGCACTCCAGAATATTGACGCCTATCTGGCTCAGGTCAACCTCACGGGAGAAAACTCGCTTGTAGATCTCCAAGACAGCGCTTGCACGGGAGCGATGTCCAATATTGTCTTCACTCCGCAGGATATGCTCATCAAAACCAACCTGCACGATCGCCCGTTATATTACACTGGATACATCGGCGACGTAAAGGTAGATCAGATGCACATTGATCCTGGTTCTTCCATAAGCATCATCCCGAAGGGTCTGTTACATCATCTCCGCATTCCTATGCATCGCCTGACGCCGACAAGCATCGCCTTCACCGGTTTCAATTTGGGCAGGAGCTACCCGATTGGAAAGATTCGCTTGAAGTGCCAAATCGGCGATCTCCAGTCAGAAGTCACCTGTTATGTCATAGACGCAGACACTTCTTACAATATCCTCTTGGGGCGCCCTTGGATACACGATTATATGATCGTTCCTTCTACGCTGCACCAATGCTTCAAGTATGTCGACAAACACGGCTTTGTGAGGACAGAATTTGCCGACATCGATCCCTTCAAAGGGGTCGAATCCTACTACTCAGACTCCTACCTGTACGAAAAGTCGAAGAAGCACCGTGGTGAAGGAGACGTGCAAGCTCGTACCGAGACAGCCACAGGATCAGAAGAACCCCTAACGATCCACCTTCAAGCTCGCAAACCTGGCAAGTCCGCACCCCTTACAGCCACTCTACGTAAGGACGCAATCAGCCTCTCGGCACAAGAAGAGCAAATGATAATCCGGCTGCCAAGGTCTGGCCAAGTTCTAAGACCCACAACGGAGCTACTGACAATCAGACTGCCGAGAGTCGGCCAGCCGTAAACGGAGAAGCTCAATCCCTCCGATAAGCCAATGACGATACGCCTTCCCAAGAAGAGTCGTCACCCCGATATAAAGTCTGGGGCTTCTAGCGAGCCAACAACTCCCCGCCCAGCATCAGGTACCAAACTGGGGGTCGCTAGTTTGCCAACAACTCCACACTCGGCTCCACCAGCTGAACCTCTAACGATCAAGCTGCCCAGGTCGTCCTCTAAGTCTTCATTTATACAGGGGTAGCCAAAGAGGAACCGGAGCTAGCCAAGTATGTGGCTGCCCACACTGATGTTCCCTCCGCAGGTGATGTAATCCCGCTAGAAAAGATACCTTACATCATCAATAAAGGGCTATCTTTGAACTACCTCGAGCTTAATAAGCTTTGTACAATGTATGCTATGGAAGACGGTATGGGCACTCACCTACACACACAGGTGACAAATGTGTACACCGCTAACCAGCTTACTCCAGTGGAAGATGCTTACTGCATAATCGAGGGAGGGGACCATCCAATCATCATCGGCCGGAAGGACGACCTGCAGCCCTTCACCATAGAAGAAGACGACCTTGAATCAAATGCCGGAAGACTGCCTCTGTATCTTTATAGCCCCCAATCCAAATACCTCATGCAAAAACAGGGATATGATCTGGAGACTATGCCAGGCTTGAACTACGGCACTGGGCGACGATTACCTTTAAAGCCACCAGTCCCGGCTGACAAACCACGGGACTACTATAACTAGACCCGATGTGGATTAGGGTCGCAACGACCCCTGAAAGTTCAGATAAGGAATGCGAGTGGCATTCACGTTCAACCAGGTCACCAACTTCTGATTCGGATACCAGCATCGGAGACGTATTCAGACAAGTCCGGTCAGTCAACCTGGCATTCACTGACGCTTACGAAGAGGATGAAGACATTCCTGAAATCCTCGAGTTAGAGCCGTGGGCCCAACAATTGGATACACAATGGGAAAAGAGGTTCGAACAGAGAGAACCTCCTACTGAAAATGAGGTCATACAAGTGGATTCGGCAGCAAATCTTTTCCAAAACCAATCTTCGTCAGTAAAAGCCTAACAGACGAAGAGCAAGAATTACTGCTGGAACTTGTCAAAGAATATATTGATGTGTTCGCCTGGAGCTATGAAGACATGCCAGGAGTAAACCCCGAGGTTGCCCTTCACAAGCTCAACATTCGGCCAGAGGCAAAGCCGGTCAAACAACAACAACGACATTTCCGCCCGGGCATCATGGATGCGATCGAAGCCGAAGTCAACAAACTGATAGCCAGCGGCTTCATACGCGAAGAGCAACATTCAGATTGGGTCGCCAACATAGTACCAGTCCTCAAGAAGAATGGAAAGATTCGAATCTGCATCGACTTTCGCAATCTGACCGACGCATGTCCCAAAGATGAATTCCCCCTCCCTATCACAGACATCATGATTGACAACACCTGTGGCTTCGAACGTATGTCATTCATGGATGACTTCTCAGGGTACAACCAAATTAAGATGTCTCCTGACAACGAAAAGCATACATCATTTCGAACACCGATTGGTACATACTGCTACACAGTCATGACTTTCGGTTTAAAGAATGCTGGCACCACATATCAAAGAGCCATGAGTATCATCTTCAGAGACCACTTACGTAAGACAGTGGAGTGCTATGTCGATGACATCGTCGTCAAGAGTCGCTGTAAGGGAGACCATCTCCAGGATCTGAGGACGGTGTTCGACCTGATGCGAGCACACAACCTGAAGATGAATCCCACAAAATCCTTCTTGGGTGTATCCAGTAGAAAGTTCTTGGGTTTCATCATCACCGCCCAGGGTATCCATATAGACCCCGAGAAGACGAAGGCAATCATGGAGATGGGTCCCCCGAGAAATCTTCGAGAACTTCGAGGCCTCCAAGGGAGGCTAGCTTACATCAGAAGGTTCATTTCTAACCTCTCCGGGCGATGTCGGCCATTCACCCATCTCATGAAGAAAGGCGTCTCGTTCGTATGGGATGAAGAATGCCAACGTGTCTTCGACAGCATCAAAGAATATTTGTCGAACACTCTAGTCCTGGTGGCCCCGATTGCTGGAAAACTATTCCTGCTCTATGTACGAGCAATAGAGCATTTCCTCGACGCTTTGCTAGCACAAAACAACGATGCAGGCCATGAACAAGCTATATATTACCTCAGCCGAATGATGATTGGGCCAGAGCAGCGATACACCACCGTGGAAAAGGAATGCCTCGCCCTGGTATTCGCCATTCAGAAGATGCGGCACTATGTCATAGGACAACCCATACATGTGATCTCACGAGTCAACCCTCTCAGGGTCCTCATGACCAAACCAGGGGCACTAAGCTCTCGCCTCGCTACGTAGGCAATACTGCTGTCCCCCTTTCATATGATCTTCGTCCCACAAAAGGCTGTTAAAGGTCAAGCTCTGGCAGACTTTTTAGCAGCCCACCCAGGCTCGGAGTCGTCCAGAATATATGAAGGAATCCCAGATGAGGTCGCCGACTCGCACGCAACCTCTCACGATGATATATGGCGAATGTTCTTTGACGGCACCTCAAGGACCGTACCTAAGGGCAACATCGTCGTCGTAGTCGGGGTGGTGCTGGTTTCTCCTTCCGGATTGGTGATAAATCGTGCTTACTCCCTCACAGAACCCTGCTCTAATCATGTAGCTGAGTACAACGCTTTGGTCATTGGCCTCCAAGTTGCAAGAGAGCTGGGGGTAGAATATCTTGAAGCATACGGCAATTCATAGTTAATCGTTAATCAGATACGAGGTTCATACGAAGTCAGCCATAAAGACATGATCCCCTATCACCAAATAGCGATCGACATCATCTCGTCGTTCGAGGGGTTCTTCATCGAGCACGTTCCCAGACTCCAAAACATCGAAGCCGATGCCTTAGCAGGCCTTGCCACTTCCCTAGCAGTGCCAAATTATACTCATCATTCGGTTGATGTAATAGGCCATGAACTGGTCTGTCCCAAGAACAACATTCAATTCATGGCATGTTACTCCGCTCAGACGATCGACGAAGCACCAGATTGGAGATAACCATTCATAGATTTTGTAGTCTACGACATCCTCCCCGAGAACCCAAAGAAAGCCACTTCCATCCGAAGGCGTTCTCTCAGATTCTTCTACGATACAGAGACGAAAATGTTGTATCGGCGATCTTACGATGGGCAATTACTTCGGTGTCTGTCAAACGCAAAAGACAAAGAAGCCGTACGCGAAGCTCATGACGGTGTCTGCGGGGCCCATCAGCCTGGCCCTAAATTGGAAGATCGTCTTTGTCGAATGGACTACTACTGGCCTACAATGGTAGCAGATGCGATAGACTATGCAAGAAAGTACAAAGCTTGCCAAGTCCATGCGGACTTCATCCACCAACCATCCGAATATCTACATCCAACAGTGGCATCCTGGCCATTCGAAGCATGGGGAATGGATATCATTGGTCCAATCACTCCATCTTCTTCCCGAGGACATCGCTTCATACTCGTAATCACAGATTACTTCTCCAAATGGGCGGAAGCTGTTCCACTTGCAGAAGTAAAGACTTCAAACGTGATCAGCTTCCTCAAGCATCACGTCATCTACCGCTTTGGACTGCCCCGAAGGATCATCCACGATAATGGTCTGCAGTTTGTAAGCCACGTCTTCTATCGGTATTGTGACAAGCACCGCATCCAGAATATTGCTTCAACGCCATATAATCCGGCAACGAATGGGTTGGCAGAAGCATTCAACAAAACAATCATCAAACTTCTCAAGAAGTTCGTATCGTCCAACAAACGCGACTGGAATAAGAAACTTGGTAAATGCTTATGGGCGTACCGTACCATAGTCCGAACAGCCACAGGGAACACACCATTCTCCCTGGTATACGGGAGTGAGGAAGTTCTCCCATTGGAGACTCAAATACCCTCGCTCCACGTCGCCCTTACTTACCAATTGACGATGGATGATAACTACCGTCGCCGACTACAAGAGTTGGAGGCCTTAGATGAAAACCACCTCCTGGCTCAGCAACGGATCGAGCTATACCAAGCACACATCTCCGGAGCCTTCAACAAGAAGGTTAAAATCAGAACAATCCAAGTGGGCGATCTCGTTCTGGCAGTCCGGAGGCCGATGGTCATGACTCACAAAACCGCCGGCCAATTCCAGCCAAAATGGGAAGGTCCATTTATCATTGAGGCCGTATTCTCCAACGGTGCTTACCGCCTCGCAAAACAAAAAGGAGACTTGCTCATGCTGCCCGTCAATGGCAAGTTCCTGAAGAAATATTATGTCTAAACGACATTTTCCAGATCGTCGAGTCATGTACCCGCCAGTACCGCTGAACTCATATTCTAACATTCCAGATTATTGAGTTATGTACCCGCTGGTGCCGCTGAACTCATATTTTCAAATTCCAGATTATTGAGTCATGTACCCGCTGGTACCGCTGAACTCACATTAACAATCCCAGATTATTGAGTCATGTATCCGTTGATACCGCTGAACTCA
Source organism: Iris pallida (assembly GCA_029216955.1). Taxonomy (NCBI): domain Eukaryota; kingdom Viridiplantae; phylum Streptophyta; class Magnoliopsida; order Asparagales; family Iridaceae; genus Iris; species Iris pallida. The sequence continues at coordinate 101,584 of JANAVB010022214.1, read as the reverse complement.
TACCCACAAAATTCTAGATTATTGAGTCTTGTACCCTCCCATACCGCTGAACTCACAATCTCCCAAATTATCGAGTTATGTACCTACAGGTACCTCTGAACTCACATTTCGGTCACTCTTTCAGATAGTAAGTCATGTATGACCATACATCTGAACTTTTTTTTTGAAAGAGATCCTCCCTCATGATCCACTACCCGTACTCCTAGTGCACAAAAAGGGTAACAGATCTACAAATTTCCAAAACGGCCATGTCGATGTTACCTCTGAGTCGTTTTACTTCCGCCAAAAAACAAATTACCCCTTTACCTAGAACTTCCATGTCCTTATTACCTCTGAGTTATTCTATGTACCCTCCTTCATTGAGCCCACTCCTGCCATGTCCTCTTTACCTCTGAGTGGGAAGGCTCCGTCGAAGAAACCTTCATGCTTGTCATGTCCTCATTACCTCTGAGTAAGTATGTAGATTCCCTTTCGACTTATTATTCGTACCCACAACCGGAGTACGCCAAGGATAATAGGTCCATAAATATCATCCGTTGAGTCCACTCCTGCTATATCCTCATTACCTCTGAGTAGGAAGACTCCACGATAAAACCCTCATACTTGCCATGTCCTCATTACCTCTGAGTAAGTATGTTGGTTCCCTTTTCACCCTATTATCCATATCCTAAGCCAGGGTACGCCAAGGATAATAGGTCCACAAATATCCTCCGTTGAGTCCACTCCTGCCATGTCCTCATTACCTCTGAGTAGGAAGACTCCACGGTAAAACCCTCATACTTGCCATGTCCTCATTATCTCTGAGTAAGTATGTTGGTTCCCCTTCATCCTATTATCCGTATCCTAAGTCAGGATACGCCAGGGATAATAGGCCCACAAATGTCCTTTGCTAAGTTTCTTAGTACAGGCCCACCATTCCACATCATGCCTCGGGAACCCAACTGCTCCATGACATTCTTTCTTCCGATGCCCGGAACGTCCATAAGCACCTTGCCATGGAATTGTTCTAGGTATCCCCATCAAACTTGTTATCCGTACCTACAACCAAGGTATGCCAAGGGTAACAGGTCCACAAAAAAGTCCCCCCATTCGGGGCAAACGCCACCATAACACCACAAGCACACCAGGCAGTACATAGAAAGGATGGAATAAAACATACTCTTTTATTTGAAAGCCAAAAAAAAAGCATTACATGTTTTGGGACCACGTCCCTCTCAAAAAGAAAAGAAAAGGTGAACAGAAACAAAAGAAGAAAAAGGCCGACTATAGTTCGGTATTACACAATTCCAGGAGGCGATTTCTCACTAAGAAGGTCCCCCGCTCAAGCCGCTGTCTAGCTCGACGTTCAGCCTCCTGGGACAACAGCTCCGCATCACCCAAGTGCATATATGCCCGCCAGTCATCCTCCATCTTCTTCAGGGCGAGTTCCAGATTGGCAGAAGCTCGACTAAGTCTGTCAGCCTCCTGGATAGCAAGCCCCTTCTCAGTACAGGCAGCTTCGAACTCGGACTCCAGGAAGGCCAGCTTTCTCTGGAGCTCGAGGATCTGCTCCCTGGTGTCAATTACCCCGTGGGAGGCAGCCGCCTCTGAGCCATGCAATCTTCACTTCTGCGGCTCCATTGATCGTGTAACTGAGACAGATCACGGCGGTCCTTCAGTATAGACGGCTTGACCGACTCCCGAGCAAGCCTCTCCTTCTCCATCACGGTTATGAGGAAGGTGCGCTCTTGATCTATTGCTGCGGATAGATCAGCTTGCTATAACACATGAAACTGGGCCACAAGACGATCGGCCTCTAATAGCTTAGGCTCCAGAAGCGCAGCTAACCTTGCCCCACCGGGGAGTGTTCTAAGGATGTAGATTTGGCCATCGGCGCACCGACGGGCCATAGCAAAGGGAGTTCCCTTCTCTACGGCTGCCTCGACCCCTCTCTTCAGATGGCGGTGAAAGCTATCAACGACATCCTGGGACACTTCATCCAAAACTTCTGTAGAGGATGGCATCAGAGGGAGTGTGGCCGGCAATGTCGAAGGAGTAGCATCGGAACTTGCCATCCCTGCCACCAGGAAAACAAATTCCGTACGAAAAGATGCACGAATAGCGGCTAGCTCCTCTTCTGCCGTCCGGAGAGCTTAGATACTTGGCAAGGAGGAAAGGTCAACCCCCGAGACTATATTCAAGGAGGAGGACGTATGAAGCGTTGTTCCTTGCCCCGGCTTTGCCACCACTTGAGCCCCCGAACTTGAACCAGCTGGAGGCCCTTCAATATAGGTGGGAAGAGAAGGAGGCACATGTGCTTCCATCAGATCCCCTCCGATAGAGTCCACCCTGACAATGTTTGTCACCGGCAATAAAGGGGCGAGACTTGTACGTCGAAAGCAACCATCAATCGACGTAACCCAAAGGATATGATGATAGAGCAGATAGGCCTCCTCATAAGTTAAGATTCAGCTTATCTTACCAGGGGAGGAGCAGGAAGGCCGCAGCTCGCTCGCGGTTGACATAGTCTCCTCGTCCGCGACTTCCAAGTTGAATTCAACTGGTTTCTCTACCCCAGCCACTCCTGAAAGGGAGCCAGCCAGTTCAGTATCACCTCGTTGAAATTCAGCTGTCTCAGGGACAGGTGCAGTAGAACCCCCGTCCCTATGGGTGGAGGTCTCAGCAAGGTGGGGCTCCTCGGCCGCCTCCGGAAGAACCCCAGCAGAAATAATAGCGGTGCACATATCATCAACCAAAGTTGTCATGGCTGGATTGACCTCAGCAGCCGGATCCCGAGAAACTGACTCCTCTGACGCCTATAAAGAGTAAAAGAAGATGATTAGGCCATAGTTTAGAAAAAGAACGAAAAGGTAGTAGAAATTCAAATCACCTCAGAAATAGCGCCAACATCATCAATAAATAGCCTGCGGTGTCTTACCGCAGCTCACTTCGTGGAGTAGGTTACGCTATCATCAGTAGACATATGCCTGCTTCACTTGCACGAAGGACCAGGCACAGCAGGCGGCTGCCTCGCAACCATGTCGTCTGGCACGATAGGTGGCTGATCCCCCGCCTCCTCGTCTGAGGAATGGGACGAATCATCGGCATCCTATCCATCATCCTCTTGGCCTGCCATCGTGGGCTCCGAGTCCAGCATAGAAACCGTATTCGCCTTTTTCTTCCTCTTCTTGGACCCCTCGGGCTTCTCTGCCAAGACTGTCCCGACAATGAAGCTGGTGCTTATGTCAAAATTCACGGGAGGTTTGCTCACCGTAACATGAAAGAGGGCCGCCATGTACAAAATCTCCCCTTGCATATTAGCGTCAGGGACCGAGAAGCTAGCTCGGGTATGAACCGTATTATAATAATGCCACGCCCTGATACCGTCAAGGATACTGCCCTCGTAGCTTAGGCAAGCACTGGGACAATCAAGAAAAAGCTGGCTGTACCCGAACTGGCGGGAGAACCTACTGGGCAAGTAGGGCTCCAGGTACACATTATTGCGGTAATGATATACTAGGTGTGCCGGACGAATATTGTGCAGCCAGAGAAGCATCTTTTCAGATAAGAGCAGGGGAGTTTTAATACCGTCAATGTGTACACCCCTCACTTTTCGAGTGGTAAATTGAGGGACAGACACAAAAAAGTCGGGCCCATCTACTCTCGCCAATGCCCTCCGACATGCTGGCATGGTATCGAATTCCCAAGGCTGACGACGGTATCGAAAAATGAAAGCGTCATCATCGGTAACGCCATCGTCTGCCCCGGGCCTCATCAACGACCGATAATGCATCAATAGCCAACCCATTAAATAATGGTAGGGTAGTTCTATTCGTTCAAAGTCCAGTGTCGTCTTACGAGCAATGACTTTGGATGAAAAGGCACGGAGGCCATGGTGTATGCTACACACCATAGCCGGAAGAAGGGCCAGCCTGACTCTGAAGACCAGCTTCACGGCCGGAAGAATAAAGTGGCGGCTGATCCTTTCAATAGAACCTGTCCCTCCCGAGACTACGCAGTTCCGTAGCCATAACATGAAGAATCCGGCCAAGAGCGCCTTTTTAGACATTTGCCGGGTACCGTGGTAGAAACAGCTGAAGGAGTCGGTGCGACTCCCAAACTTGTCGCCGGTGGACCTCGACCTCTTGGCACACGACATCAGATTGTTTATCGCCTCCTGGGTCTGAGGACCTCGAGAAGAAACCCGGCCAGAGGGACTGAATTTGAAAAGATACGCGACCCAAGACGTAGTATGGGGAGCGTTCCCTTCTGAGCTATTGTTTTTCTTAATAGCCGTTTGGTGGCAAAGACTGTGGTGGCACAGCAGTTCCTGGTATACGACGATAAAACTCGGGAATCGTCGATCCAGATCCTCGAATTCCTCGTTGGTTGGGGTATATACTTCGAAGGCCCACCCCCCATGGCAGCTTAGAAACAGCATACATTTCATGGAGAGCAAATCCCAACTCCCCTTCGGGCGCGAAGAAAGTTCCCGTCCGTCGGTTATACATTTCCAAAAGAGCCATGAATAACGGCTTATTAATGGGTAACCCGTAACAGGTGCCCCGGATGGCATAATAGAGGTCAATCTCCCGAAGGAATGCCTCATATTTCCTCAAGATCCACGTAGAGATGGGGTTTATCCACTTCAACAGCGACAACCTGCCAATAGGATAAGACCTCTTACAAGCGAGCTGATTCAGGAAAGTATCGGCCAGAGTAAAAGTAAAATTGGGACCAGATACGTTTATGAAGGTGCCCGGGATCAGTCCTATCACACTTCGACTAACCGAGTCCCTGCTCGCACATGTCGACCTCATATTCCTATTATAGTGGATGTTGCCTACAAACATCCCCGATTGGGTCGGAGTTATGGAGCCCACCATCTGCCTGCTCAGCAGTACCATATTGAACCACGAAAGGGGAAAATGACGTTCCATTTCGGGAATGTGGATCTCCATCCCATCCACAGTAAAGTCCCAGTTCTCAGAGATGTCCAGCACTCGGGGGTTCTTTATGGATAGAGCATCCCCGAAGAGAAAGGCTGGTTTCAGATACTCTCCTTCCAGTCTCCCCGAGTTCATCATAGTATAAAGAAAGTGGAAAGGCTGGTTATTGATAGCGCCCAACCTCTCCAAAGGCTCATCGGTGGGAAGCTGATCCGATACGTGTCGAACTAAGCCGTCGAGCCGCACACCCACAGCATACTGTGCTGAACCCACCAAAAGCTCTCCTACCAGATTAGTTGGCAGATTCACTGAAAGTAGACAAAGGAAACAGGATTAAAAGATGGTTAAAACAAAAGTTTCTTAAAAAGAAGCCCCTGTGAGCCTATGCGGCTCGGATCAATGAAGCCTTATGCGGCCCAAATTCAGTTGGGTTTATGCGGCACAGCTTCGATGGAGCCTATGCGGCTCGGGTCAACGCAGCCTTATGCGGCCCGACTCAGTTGGGTTTCATACAGCACTGCTCTGATAGAACTTATGCGATTAGTTGAACGTATGCGGTTCTGTTTAGCAGAAGAGCTTATGCGGTATGACTTAGTGAAGCTTTCTGCGGTTCAGCTCATCAGGAGCACATGCGGTCTCGGTCAAAATAAGACTTCATGCGGTTCAAATCCAGAAAGTGCTCCTGCGGCTCAAGTCCTTCTCATGCGGCTCAAACACAGGGCATACCCCATGCGGCTCGAATACGAGAGTGGTTTCATCATGATTAAACTTGGGTAGTTCAATGAAGACGAAGGATGAAGGCTTGTGCATAAATCATGCAACAGAGCCATGGGGTTTATGGTTCAAAACATTTAGTCCAATCCTTACCCTTAAAACTAGGGCGGACGTTGGGGTGTACTTCAGGCGTAGTGGTCGATGAGGAGGCCGCTTTCTTGCCCTTTGCAGCAGCAGAATCAACCTTGAAAGACTTGGGGGCCATTATCGTACCAACGGTCGGAGAAGGAAAACTAAGGAAGAAAATTAGAGCCAAAGACAAAAGAGAGAGAGTGAAGAAGTCTCTTCGACTAAGCACGTTCACGTTTTATAGGCAAGAGAGAGGCGCCTCGATCTACGTACAGTGACCGACCCTTCGGTTCTCAAGACGAGCCGACTGACATAAAGGCCAAACTCTTGGGATCCTTCCCCAAAAAGCGGCCTTAAAATTGACGGCAAATCAACAGCAATTAATGCAAAAAGATTTGCACACGTGACAGGATGACGTGGCAAGGAGCTTCATGCTGCCAGACAGCCCATGCGGCCAAAGGGTCCATGTGGCTGATTGACTAATGCGGCTGAAGAGGCTATGCGGTTGGGACATCCATGCGACAAGGACATCATATGCGGCCAGAAGAGTTTATACATAGCCATGCTTCTTATTCAAAGTATTTCAATTTTGAAAATTGAAAACTTTGAAGGGGGTCTTGTAGAAGTATGGAAAAGAATAAAGAAAGATCCATACGGCCAAGGATCTCCATGCGGCTTAGAGAGCTCATGCGGCTCAGGGACCCATGCGGCTCATTTAGGAACGAAATCGTAAAGCACAATACTCTAGAGGAGGGGTGAATAGAGTTGGCAGCAGAATAATGCTAATTAAAAAATGTTAGCAGCAAGATCAGAGAATAATAATCACAACTAAATAATGTAAAGGCAGAGATAAGAAAGCAAACGCAAAGACAACGATGTATACTGGTTTCCCTCTGTTGAGGACTAGTCCAGTCGGTAGAACTCTTGCTACCAGTTGAATCCACTATTGGCAAAATCGTAAGTTTTCTTATGAAGTCCTTACAACTTCTACAACGCGAGCTTTGATACGAAGAACTCGACCAACTTCAATTGTGAAGAGATATTCTTCTATCAAGCCTTCTGATTACAATCACTCTGAAACTTCTAGACCGCACCGCACTGGCAAATCGACTAGAGAATTGTAACTGGCTTGGGATCTGAAAACTAAAGCTCGAGAAAAACTCTTTGGAAGACTAAAAACTTTAAGTAGAGAGAAGATTGAAAGTGAATGAGTGAGTTAAAATGATCAAAATCCTTCTCTATTTATAGGAATTCCAAAGACAGAATTCTGGCAGAATTTGGACAGAATTCGGGCAGAACTCGATGAGAGAATCTCGGTCAAATCCGCAACTGCAGGAGAATCAAGTTCCAAGGAATTCAAAAACAAAACGGCCACTAACCGAACTCTGGCTGAGTTCTGTCAGGGTTAGGTTATGGTTTTAAAATTAGTTTTTGGGGAATTTTGAAAGCCTTTTTGAAAACCTTTTTGAAGCTTTTGTAAATACGAATGTTTTACAAAACTAAAGACATTTTAAAAAACAGTTTAAAATCATTTTAGAATAGCCTATTTGCCAGTACGACTCGGTGTACAAAGTATTCCTAGACTCAATTAAAATAAAAAATGCATTGCTCAAAGAAATACAGACTCGAACAGGCAAACAACGCTTCGGTCTTGAACTGAGTATATAGCTGTTCTTGATCATATCCAAGAGTCCGAGATATCCTGACTAGTTCCATATATCGAGACAGAGTTTGATCAATTATTAAAATCAGTTTGACCATATGACCAATGGGCCAACAATCTCCTCCATTTTGATAATTGACAAACTATGAATGATATAACATCTAAGCTTGGAATCAGATCAAAAAATAGTAAAGTAAAATTGTTCATATCTTGCATGCATTTTCTCAAAAGATGTTAGATCCTTATTTCTCCCCCGTTGTCACTTAACAAAATAATTGCAACAGAGAAAGCTCCCCCACAATCAATGTATAAGTAACAAACAGTGAAGAAACACATAAAAAAATTATGACAGATGGTAGAGACAGAAAAAAAATAACATCACAGGCATGTATTTGTCTCAGGCAGTTTATAATATAACAGAGAATTAAATCACAGGCAGTTTATAATATAGAAGCAGATAAAGATGCTATAAATAAAGAAATAAACTGATGTGAAAGATAAACTACGAAATCCATAAAGATAAAATAATGTTCAAGAGACATCAATAAATATCCAGTACAAGTCTGATAATAAAAAGATAAAAAGACAGAAACTTGGAATGTCGGAGCATTTCCAAGTGTACAGTAGACAATATCTAAGTCTCAAAAATCAGCTAATATATCACATCTTCTGCTCATCATCATCATCATCATCAGCAGCATGACCGACATGTCCAGAGGGACCAGCTCCAGAAGTACCAGCGCCAGAAGGGTGAGGAGGGGCACCAGTGTAAAATTTACGGACATAGTCTTGAGGAGGTGAACGGTCAGAACGGTACCAATCACATGCGTTACCGGGCTGAAAGTAGGCATGAACAGCCTCATCCTCACAGCAGTAACCAGAGAAGGCTGGGTCTCTTGGAATAGAACCGATAGAATGTCCAGTCTGGGCAAATCGAAGATCAGCGAGAGAATTTGCTATCGCCTGATAACGAGTGACATCGCCGAACTCACGTTCGCGGGCCATATCCGTCATCGAGACGTGCAAATCAGAAAGATGCTGGTATATGCCTTCAAAGGTCATGGCATACTGCTGAGTAGGTGGAGGAGGTGGAGCAGTAGGAAGAGCAGTATGAGGAGCAACAGCAGTCATACTATGACGAGATAGCTTAAGAAACTTGGGCTTAGGGTCTTGAGTACAAGTTGACAAATCAATATCAAAACGCTGGAAGATGTATGGGAGAATCATCGCATAAGAGAGATTTCTATCTCTTGCACGACAACATCCCATCATCTAGATAATGGTCTTAGGGGCAGAAAAAGGAATCCCCTTAAGAATGTGATACATAGCAGATAGTTCAAGTGATGTGACATCATCCTTTAAAGTAGACTTCGGAAGGAGAGTGGAGTAGATGATGCGATACAATTCATAATTAAACAAGTTCAAGTTGTTTGCCTTGAACTTTCCAGAGCGAACTCGATCAGGTGCACAGAGTTCAGGTTTGAAACTAGCAAGTGTCGTGCCGTCTGGGAAATCAAATTCAGTGATATCAACAAGTAATGCACCTTCGTTAGATAGACCAAGGAATTCCGCTAAGAGGATATTATTGAACTCAAGGTCTAGTCTGCCAACACGAGTACTTACGTCAAACGTGTTTAATATGATATTGCAGTAGAAAAGTCTAATGGCATTAGTAACTACCGAGAAACAAAGTTTAACAACGTATTGTAACCCTAATGCCTCAAAATAAGGGCGGTGTTCTGGAAATACAGTCCATTTGATAGGAGCGCCTGTGCATATGGATCTCATGGAAAAGTCTCCATACCACAGAAGGACTTGATCTAGGGTTTGAAAATAAAATCCATCGAACGCGCCATCGTTCGATTGGACTGGAGAAAAGAGGGAATCCATGGGTGGATTCGAAGATGATCCTTCCTCACTAGGATTGGTCGTCTTCTTCCTCTTGAAGGGGTTAAATCCCTTAGGCGGCATTGTGCAATAAAAATAAATATGCACGAAATTGAAAGGAGAAGAAATACGGAGTTATACCTCCCAAGATTCAAGTATGTTGTAGAGGACAACGATCTCCGCACGAATCCAAAATTTGGATGGATTTTACCACGTAGATTGGGAAAAACGGAGTGGTGAAGAACTAGGGTTTGAGGGCTCTCGCGCGGCTGCTGTTGCTGTGATGGTGGTGTTTAGAAGCAATGAAGAAGAAAGGCTCTCGGGTTCTAGTTACATAACCAGATACTACTAACCGAACTCGGGCCGAATTTGGTCCGAATTCTGGCCAAATTCGCCTGGGGTTGGTTTGGAACACTTTCTTTTTCTTTGACTCATTTCAAAGATTTAATTCAAAGATTAGTAATTTCAACATTCAATTAATATAATTAATATTATTTATAGATTAAATATCGTTACACAGCGACTGTCTCAGATTAGATGTAGGAGTACTATCCCAGCTGGCGGAGGTTTACCGGGGAACTCTTAAGTACCGCTTCGCTTCAACCGTAGTTATGGTGACAGACAGACTCTTTATTGGCTTGTCACTAACACAGTTTTTGCGTATTGAAATAAAATCATAAAATAAAATTAATTAACATTATTGACGTCCAAAATTCCTAATTCTCGACGTAAATAATTGAAACGATCTTCTGCTAGAGGTTTTATAAAGATGTCAGCTAATTGATTCTCAGTATCTATGTACACAAGGTCAATATCTCCATTTTGATGATGATCTCTAAGAAAATGATGTCGAATCTCGATATGCTTAGTACGAGAATGACATACTGGATTCTTAGTCAAATTAATTGTGCTCGTATTGTCACAAAAAATGGGAATGTGTGTGTAAAATAAATCATAGTCTTCTAAGGTTTGTTTCATCCACAAAATCTGAGCACAACAACGTCCTGCGACGATATACTCAGCCTCTGTTGTTAATAGGGCTATAGAATTTTGCTTTTTACTGAACCATGAGACTAAAGCCTTGCCTAAGAAATGACATGTGCCGCTGGTACTTTTTCTATCAACTTTGTATCCAGCAAAATCTGTATCCGAGTAACCAATACGGTCAAAGGACTTAGTTTTGGGATACCATAAGCCAACAGAAGAAGTGCCCTTAAGGTATTGAAAGATACGCTTAACTGCACACAGATGTGATTCCTTTGGATTAGCTTGAAAACGTGCACACAGGCAAACACTAAACATAATATCTGGACGACTAGCAGTTAAATAAAGTAAACTATCGATCATAACTCGATACTTATGTGTGTCGACCGGCTTGCCTTGTTCATCAATATCAAGCTTTGTTGAAGTTGCCATCGGAGTGCCAATAGGTTTGACATTATCCATATCAAACTTCTTTAGCAAATCTTTTGTGTACTTGGCTTGATTTATGAATGTCCCATTGTCAGTTTATTTGATTTGCAGTCCGAGAAAGAATTTCAGCTCTTCCATCATGCTCATCTCAAACTCATTCTGCATACACTTAGAGAATTCTTGACATAGAGATTCATCAGTAGATCCAAATATAATATCATCAACATAGACTTATATTAAGAGAAGCTTGCCATTAAAAGATTTAATAAAAAGTATAGTATCAACCTTGTCTTTTGAAAAACCGTTGTCAAGTAGAAAAGAGCTTAGATGATCATACCAAGCACGAGGGGCTTGTTTTAAACCGTATAAAGCTTTCTTCAACTTGAAAACATGAACAGGGTTTTTAAAATCTGTGAAACCTGGAGGTTGTGCTATAAAAACTTCTTCTTTTATAAAATTATTTAAAAATGCACTCTTGACATCCATTTGAAATAATTTGAAATTATAAAAACATGCAAATGCACATAACATGCGAATGGATTCTAATCTCGCAACTGGGGCATAAGTCTCATCGTAGTCGATACCTTCTTCCTGATTGTATCCTTGAGCTACGAGTCGAGCCTTATTACGAGTCACTAAACCATTCTTATTAAGTTTATTTCGGAATACCCAACGGGTGCCAATGACCGGATGATCAATAGGCTTGGGAATAAGTTCCCAAACTTGATTCCGTTCAAATTGGTTTAATTCCTCTTGCATAGCATCTATCCAAAAATTATCACTACATACTTCATCAATGGTTTTAGGTTCTAGCTGTGAAATGAATGCAATACTAGAAACAATATCTCTACTGGATGTACGAGTACTTACACCTTTGGTAATATCACCAATTACCAAATCCTTTGGATGATCAGCCGTAAATTTTAATCTTTTTGGCAGACTCTGAAGGTAGCTGGTTCCTGGATCTTCTCTAGGAGGATCAGCTAGTGCTGAGCTTGGTTGAGAATCAGCTGGTGTTGAGCTTGGTACAGTTAGATCTTCGTCATTGTCATCGATAGTCATTTGATTCAGTTCATCAAAGGTGACGTTGATTGACTCTTCGTTGATCATAGTTCGTTTATTGAAGACTCTGTATCCTTTGCTCTTGGCCGCATAACCTAAAAATATACCTTCATCGGCCTTTTCGTCAAACTTTTCCAAATTATCTTTTGTATTAAGAATAAAGCACTTACAACCAAATATTCTAAAATATAAAACTGATGGAATTCTATCAAACCATAACTCAAATTGAGTCTTCTTCGATTTGGGTCGAATTAGAACTCTATTGAGAACAAAATAAGCTGTATTGACAGCTTCAGCCCAGAAATATTTGGGTAGACTAAACTGGTTTAACATTACTCTGGCCATTTCGGATAGAGTTCTGTTCATACGTTCCACAACTCCATTTTTTGTGGAGTCCTAGGGTAGGAGAACTCGTATACAAAACTGTGTGTACCACAAAATAGCTCAAACTCTGTATTCTCGAACTCGCCTCTATGATCGCTTCTACTACGAGTGATCATGTAACCTTTTTCATTCTGTACTTTCTTGCAAAAGGCGATAAATTTGGATAATGTATCATTCTTGCGTGTCAAGAAGTATACCCATGTGTATCTAGAATAATCATCTACAATTACAAAAGCATATAGCTTACCTCCGAGGCTAGCAACTCTGCTAGGACCAAATAAGTCCATATGTAGCAATTGTAGAGGTCTAGTAGTACATACTGCGTTTATTGACTTGAATGTGCATCTGGTAGCTTTGTTCTTTTCACATTGACTGCATACCGAATCCTTCTTGAATGTTATGTCCGGTAAATTACGTACTAGCTTCTTTGTGGATAATCTAGAGATTGTGTCCATATTTGCGTGACCGAGTCTCATATGCCACAGATGACTCTCATTACTTTTAGCTATTAAGCATCTACCTGAAATGTTAGTTTCTTCCAATAAATAGAAAACATATTTGTTATCTTCCCTGAGACCTTCAAAGATAGTACTACCAGTTGAGCTATCAACTATAGTATATTTGTCTTTGCCAAAGTTGATGCCATAACCATGATCAGCTAAATGACTTATGCTGAGTAGATTATGTTTCAACTCGGTAACCAGACAGACATCCTTAATCACAGGATAGGGAGACTTATCAACATCACCAATACCAATGATATACCCTTTCAAGTTATTACCGAAGGAAACATAACCTTTCTTCTTCTTGTTCGACAGTGTTACAAATAATGTAGCGTCACCGGTCATATGCCGTGAACAACCGCTGTCGAGGATCCATTTGTTTTTAGCATGTGAAAGGTGTTCCACCTATAAAACAGTTTGCAGATGAAACTTTTGGTACCCATTTCTTATAGGGTCCTGAAATGTTAGCTTTTGGTATCCATGCATAGATATTTAAATCAACAAGCTTTCTGATTCTACATATAGGAGAAATATGACCAATAAGGCCACAATAATGACAATGTGCATGTTGAGTGTTGAAAGCTGAGTGATGTGCATGGTTGGTAGGTTTAGGTTTTCTAGTATAGAAGAAAGCATACCTATAATCCTGTTTGGGCTTAACCTTTTAGGGTAAAGGTTTGATATGGTTAGGTCTGACAGTGTTTGGTTTGGGAATGTTCCGATTTTTTGGTAAGTGACACGTGTTAGGGTAGGAAGCAGCAGTCTCAGGCTGTTTTCTTAACCTAATTTCCAATCTTTTGGAAGTGTCATACAACTTAGTATAGTCAGAAGTGAGTGCTTCCATTCTGACTTGTGCACTTTGAAGACTTTTCTTCTCTTTAGAAAGTTCTTCTTTCAGTTGGTCAATAACCTTGTCTTTTTCTTCGGATGACTTGGTAGTCTCGTATAATAAGAGCTTAATAGAAGAAAGCTCACCAGACTCACTAATATTATCTTTAACCTCAGCTAGTAGGTCGATAAGTCTTTCTATTTTACCTTTGTACTCTTTGAGTACCTTCTTAGAGGTCTGATATTTGCTACGCAGTTTCCTGTAATCACTTATCAGTTCACTGAAGGCATCTCCTAATTACTCAAAGGTGAAGTCATCATATGTATCAACTACAGGTTCAGAGAGTACCTGATCGGATGCCATAAAGCATACATTTACTGCGTCTTCTGATTGATCGTCTTCTGAGTCGCTGGCTTTACTTTCATGCCATATGTTGGTGTTGGCATATCTCCGAGATGTTGATCTCTTCAGGTTCCCTTTCTCATACCTGTTGCTCTTCTTACTTGATGATGAGTTTGTAGGACAATCCTTCTTCATGTGTCCCTTTTTCTTGCAGCCATAGCAGACAACATCATCTTGATACCAGTTGTTGCTGCTATTGCTTTCTTTGGCTTTCTTCTCATATCTCATGAATCTTTTGAATTTCCTTACTAGAAGTGCTTGATCTTCAGTATCAGATTCACTGCTGTCTGAATCACCTTCAGCAGCTTTTCTGTGCTGAGCCTTGAAAGCGATCGTTTTCTCCTTTGGTGTAGGCTCTTCAAAATCTTGTAGCTCCAGTTCATGAGTGAGTAGCTTACCCATGAGTACTTCGAGGGACATAGTTGTGAGGTCGTTTCCTTCAATGATTACAGTAGCCTTTGGAATCCAGTTCTTGGTAAGTGCTCACAGGAGTTTGCGTATCTTTTTATGGTTACTGTAATCTTTGCCTAGGGAGGACAAAGGATTTACAATATCCAAGAATCTTTCGAACATCTGAGTAACTGTTTTGTTGGGCTTCATCTTGAACACCTCATACTCTTGAGTAAGTCTGCTGACCTTTGATTCTTTGACTTGAGTCGTGCCTTCATGTGTGACTTCAAGAAGCTTCCATACTTCATTAGCAGTTGTGCAGATAGACACCCTATTAAATTTAGTTCTGTCTAAAGCACAAAATAAAGCGTTAATAGAACGTGCGTCAAGACTGGCCTTTTTTTTTTCTTTCTCTGTATATCTGTTATGGGGTTTTTCAATTAAAACTCCATCAACATTTATACGAGGTGGCTTTTGATAGCCATCAATAACAATAGACCATAATTCAAAGTCAAGTGATTTCAAGAAGAAACTCATCTGTGTTTTCCAATAGGTATAATTTGTACCATCAAACAGTGGAGGTCTGTTTGTGGCCTGACCTTCACTTGTGAATTTCACAGTTGCCATGTGTTGTGCTGTGATCTATATAACAATTAGTTAAATGAATAAATAATTGTAATGTTACCTTGCTTTACCTGTAACACCCGCTCTGATACCAATTGTAGGAACGAAATCGTAAAGCACAATAATCTAGAGGGGGTGAATAGAGTTGGCAGCGGAATAATGCTAATTAAAAAATGTTAGCAGCAAGATCACAGAATAATAATCACAACTAAATAATGTAAAGGCAGAGATAAGAAAGCAAACGCAAAGACAGCGATGTATACTGGTTTCCCTCTGTTGAGGACTAGTCCAGTCGGTAGAACTCTTGCTACCAGTTGAATCCACTATTGGCAAAACTGCAAGTTTTCTTACGAAGTCCTTGCAACTTCTACAACGCGAGCTTTGATACGAAGAACTCGTCCAACTCTTTGGAAGACTGAAAACTTTAAGTAGAGAGAAGATTGAAAGTGAATGAGTGAGTTAAAATGATCGAAATCCTTCTCTATTTATAGGAATTCAAAAGACAGAATTCTGGCAGAATTCTGGCAGAATTCGGGCAGAACTCGATAAGAAAATCTCGGTCAAATCCGCAACTGTAGGAGGACCAAGTTCCAAGGAATTCAAAAACAAAACGGCCACTAACCGAACTCTGGCCGAACTGTAACACCCAATTTTCCAGATGAGGGTAATTTTGAAATTTTGTAATTATAATTATTATTTATTGATTATTATTACATATTATGATTTTTTGGTGATTTTTAATCATTTTTAAACTATTTAAAATTATGACTTGTGATTTTGACATTTTACTATTGTTTGGTTTTAATTTCGAGGAATTTGTCACCCCCAATTTTTAGGAACAGGGGTATTTTTGTCATTTTGTATTTTTGAAATATTTTTGAAATTTATTTTATTATTTATGATAATGTTTTGGGATTATTTGAGTCGGGTTCGAATTTTAACTCAATCCGACTTGAAACGGGGACCCGAGGGTAGTGTTGACTTTAGTGGACCCACACATTAGTTAGCCATGGCCCACATGATAGAAATATTTTAGTTAGAGGTTAGACTAATTATTATGGATAAGGTTAGTGTGATTAGAGACTTTAGAATGACTAATTTAGCCCCAACCAATTAGCCCTTTCCTAATACTAATAGAATAGGTTAGTAGGAACATTTTGGAGCCTACCATAATAGGACAAATAGGCCCATATGGCCAGCCACTTTGTGAGAGGATAGGCTCAAGTTCATTTCATTATTCTCATCCACACTCTCTCTCTTGTTCTTCCCCAAATTTCTAGAGAGCAATCCCTAGCAATTTCTCCACCAAATCCTTCCATTTCACCACCAAATCTTCTTCTTTCCTTCTCCATTCTAGCCAAGGAGGAAGCTACCCAAGTTTGGGAGGATTCGGAGCTCGTTCGTGTCCTTTTGGAATCTCTATGTGTCGGTGTCGCTCCGGGAAGGCTTTTCTTCGATTCGATCTACCGGGAGGTATAAATCCCTTCTCCTTTTCATTTTCTCATGCATATAGGAATATTTTGAACCCATAGGAATGACCCCCATGGTTGTATCTCCATTTGTGTCCATTTCGTGTCCATTTGGAGGTCATAGGAGTGTCCTTTGTGTTGTGGGTGTGTCCATGTGGGAAAACCCCAAATTTGGACACTCTATGTGTTGTTGTTATGTATGAATGAATTATTACATGTTTATTCTCATATTTTTGTATTGGAGATGTGTTCTATAGTGTCTCATATATATATATATATTAGTGTAGAGAGTGAGTTCGTGATATATTATGTTATATACTTGTGTTTCTTTTGTCTCAAACTACCTAAATTCGTCATAATATTTATCCACATTTTTAGTAGCAATGGCAACTTAGAAATGTCATAACTTTTAGCTTAAAACCCCAATTTATCTCTCGTTTTTTTTAAAAGAACTGTATCGAAGTTAGCTTTCCAAATATATATTTTAATAAGCCAAATTCTTTCTGTAATATTCTGTAGAATTATTTGAGTGTCAGCTGTACGAAAGACGAACGTGTTTCGGTATTTTCGCGATTCCGTGAGCTTCCGGACATGAAAATGCAATCCGTTTAAAGTTTCGGAAAGCTAACACGAAGAGCTACAACATACTTTAATCCTAGAATTTAATGAATGCCTAATTGGTATAGTATTGGTTTTAAGTAGAAGAGTGACTATACGATATATGCATTTTGTGTAACCTATGAGCCTATGTAGTATGGATATTAAATGAATATAGAGTATGTAATACATGATATGTTAGATGAATAAAATGATATATATATGATATATATTCTCTTCACATTAATGTATATATATGGTTGAATGCAAGTATGTAGGAATGCTATTAATATAATGCATATAAGCAATGCATGAATGAAAGAATGATATACAATGTATGCATGAAAGTATATAATGAATGCTAGATATGAATGCAAGATATATATGTAATGATAGATATGAATGCATAATGTATAAATATTGTAATGCAATATATAATGATAACATGTATGGTAATGTAGAGTATATGATACAAGCATGAATGAATGGAGGAAATACATGTATATAGGTAATATAGAATGTAATATATGAAAGGAATGAATGATAATATATAACATGATATATAGGTAATACAAGGTATGAAATATATGATGTGTGTATGTTTGTATGTCTCTATGTTAATGTATGAAATGATATGAATATACAATGTATGCATATGTATAAAACATGTAGGTAATGCATAGATGCATGAATGAAATGAATGTTTGCAATATGTTAATATAAATACAAGTATCTAATATGCATGAATGTAAGTATAATATAATACAAGTATACATGTATGTATCATGTAAATGTAATATACATGATATGTATGTATGTATGTATACAAGGTAAGTATGTATATATGTATTTCTATAAACTGAGTTAACCTGTAACCTTTTACACACATGCATTCATATACCCTTTGACATCATGTATCCCATGTCACATACACCTACCTATCACTAAATTTTAGAACATTAACACATATCCTTTCACACACATGCCAAACACACGCATACTCACTTACTCTTTTACCTCTCTTTCTATATATATATATATATATATATATATATATATATATATATATATATATATATATATATGTATGTGCCTATATATATAGCTTTCCTATATATATCTATGTATATGAATATATGAATATGAATAATATATATACATTATATGACTAAGTTTGTGTGCCTTGTTAGCTTATGGTTTAGTTTTGTGCTTGGTTTAGCAAGTGACTTAGGCTATGAGTTAGTAGCTATCTTGGATACTTGATTTGTATATACTTAGTTTGTTTAGACCTAGAATAACTTGTTTGACCTAATTTAGACTTGTTAGACCAAGTTTGACCATAGTTGACCTAGGTTTGACTTTCAGGGTTGACCAAGTTGACCAAGAGTTGACTTTGGTCTAGATTGACCTAGAATCATGCTGAATGCAAAGTAGAACTTCATATTGTCATTTTGGACTTGTTGTGACTTGTGCTGTTCTGATTAGGAGCCAGACACCTCTTATCGGACAGTATATTTACTTTGGACATTCAGACATCAGGCGAGTACATTCTCTGCTAGTTCGCTCATTTATTTGTCAATTACTGTACTTCAGTTCTAGTTAGTTGTATCTGATTCTCTGTTACAACACGTATGGATATTCTGGATTCATGTATACGACACACATTTATTTTCTGTCCTCTATTACTGGTATCATCATTCCTGGCTTCTATTACTGGAATCACCTACTGGAATCATTTACTGGAATCATTTACTGGTATCATTATATTTTGGCTGGACTCATCTTGAACCATTGTGTTAGAATTTTGGATTCACTTGCTGGGAAGGAAAATACTAGAGTAAGACATATAGACATACCCCAATCTGGAATCTTCCAACTGGAATCTACTGGAATGATAGCCATCTCACACCCGGCCAGGTGTGTGATGTGCCGTATTATTACAGCCGTTTACATGTCAAACTCGGTATTTTAAAACACACTGCCAGAGTATAGGCTAGACTCACCCTGGAATCTTTGATCACTGATTGGAATCATCTCATACCGGACTCATCTTGTACTGGAATCACTTGGTATCAGATTTATGTTGTCTGGATTTACGTTGGTCTTACACTTGTTTACATTTACTGTCTGGACTTATATCATGTTATCCTGGTTCAGCCAATTCTATTTTTTTACAGTCTTTATTGCTATGATTCTTCTCTTGTTTAGTTATTTACTTTCCTTGCACTTTATCTGTCTTTCTTACCATCACCTGAATATAAACTGCCATTTTTATCAATACAACTGTCTATAACTGCTTTATAGTTCTCTGTCATTTACTTGGGTTTTCTAGATGAGATGTGCTCGTTCCTGTCCTGACTGGACCTGTTGATAAATTTTACAGATAGCCTGGAGGTTACCTGCTAGCCTAGAGGAGACACAGTAGAGGTTGTATAGATAGCTAGGGTTTTTCTCATAGTTTATTTCCAGTTGTCTTGAGTTATATTTATGGATTACTGTATTTGAGCTTTGAGATGTATTTCTGGGTTTGTGTATCTTAGACACTTAGACTTCTATCTGCTGTATCTCTTTTGGATTTCATGTTTTATCTATCTTTATCATGCTCTCCTTAGATGTGATTGGGACTGTATCTGCTATGTCACCTCCATTCGGAGAGTATATACTGTACAGTACGTTTATTTTGTTAGATGTTTAACCTAGGACAGCATTCTACCACCGACACTGCGGCGTAGGCTGGACGTACCCACGTCTCGTGCCCTTACTCTAGGGTACGGGTCGAGACACATTTTTAGTGGTGGCCCATGCAGGTCGAGTTTATGTAGTGGTATTCGAACTAGAGTATCACTACAGCCTGCAGTAGGATTAGGATATTTTTGGAGGTACTCAATCACATTAGAAAAAACTCTTAATCCGATTCCTTTTGTCTAAAATTGTTGTTTATTGACTTCCTTTGAATATAAACTGTTCTCCTTTGAATTTTAGCTTCATTCTCAGAAATTGCTTCTTGTTTTGATCTGTCTTCATGATGGTTATGAAGACACGATCTCATCGCTTCAGTTCGGGGGATACTATCGAGAGGCTGGCCACCTCTCGTCCTGTTCATCAGGGCCTCGAGACCGCAGCTTCTGTTGTGCCGACTCAGGTTGGCGTTTCTGCTACATTGGAGGTGCACCTTCGTCTGTACAGAGACTTTTCCCTTCATTTCTGGTTTCTCTCAGCAGCAGCGATTCATGCTGCATCAGCAGCAGAGATTTGTGCAGTATCAGCATCAGGCTGGAGGAAACCAGCAGGGCGAGCTATCGTCAAGACAGTCGAGGATGCACAGACCGTTGGAGATCTTGCTGCAAGTTCCGTTCTTCTCAATTCTATTTCCGCAATTATCTTTTATAATTACCTTGAAATCCGATTCCATCTGTTCCTTGTTGATTGATTAATTTTGTCATGTTACTCTTTTGTTGTGTTTGTTTTTCTTCTGAGAAAATCATATGGGCTAGGTCGCCTAAATCATGGGATCTAGAATCCTCGATAGTCGTATTAGTTTGCGTAGTGAGGACATGTAGTCAGATTTTGGATGCATTCTCGGGTATGGGAATTTAAGGTTTTAGCCGTCGCATGCGGCAGTACGAAAATTTTAAATACCATGAACCTAGAGGTACGTACCTTAGTCAAGGACTCTGTGATTATCGTAGCCTTGCTCACTAGCATGATGAAGACTCTGGACAACATGATTTTGGACAGACGCATATGATTAACAGATTGTATCTTGAGAAGGTTTAAACAGCATACCCTTTTGACTGTTATAAATGACTTAGGAGTAGGGATATTTAGTTTTGTAGAGCTTATTCATAGGTAGTTCCTTCATAGTATAATGGTATGATGACTTGTAGAGTGTCTGTACCCTAGAGGTGATAGTTAGCATTGGTGTTAGAATAGTAACCCATTGCAGATAATTCTCCTGTTATCTATAATACCAACCAGTTACACATAGGATGTTAGTATGCCTTACAGCCTTGATGATTATTACTACTTTTCCTTACCTTTTCCAGTGAGGCACCCATGACCAGAGCCTGCCTTTGAGTATAGTTGTAGTTTCACCTATGACCGAGAGGTCTATTTGCGTAGATAGATTGTAGATGATATTGGCATATGGGACATAGGTTAGTTGGTATCTATAGTCCATTGTTGTATAGGGTTATAAACATGTTGTTTAACCTATACTTGGTTCAGTTTTCTATTTTAGTTAAGTTCTCTTCGTGTTGAGTTCCTTTGTGTTGATCACCTTTATAGGCAGTGTGCAGACCCTTCACTAGATACCATGTCCCCTTGATTCAGACCATTCATCCTTAGCCTAGTTCTAAGCATTATTTCAGACCCTTATAAGTTTAGTCTGCCTTAACCCTTGATTGATAAGTCATGTATATATATATAGATGATATACTTAGGATATATGTGATGGGTTGTTGTTCTTGAGCATATATATATATATATATATATATATATATATATATATATATATATATATATATATATATATATATATATGGTATTTGGTATTCATGTGCTTAGCTTGTAGGTATTTAGTTATATGTGACTTGATAGGATTGGGAACTTAAGAGCTAGTCTATTATAGAGTTTCTCTTTTGCTAAATTCTAGTTGCCAACACCTAGATAGCTAGCATAGGTAAAACCCTAAGAAGTTGACCAGTTGATGACCAAGTACTTGGATGTTGAGAAATTGACTAGTGATTGACCCTTGACTATGTTTGACATAGAAGGGGGTACGATCATCTTAATTTCGAGGACGAAATTTTTATACGGTGGGTAGGATTGTAACACCCAGTTTTCCAGATATGGGTAATTTTGAAATTTTGTAATTATAATTATTATTTATTGATTATTATTTCATATTATAATTTTTTGGTGATTTTTAATCATTTTTAAACTATTTAAAATTATGATTTATGATTTTGACATTTTACTATTGTTTGGTTTTAATTTCGAGGAATTTGTCACCCCCAGTTTTTAGGAATAGAGGTATTTTTGTCATTTTGTATTTTTGAAATATTTTTGAAATTTATTTTATTATTTATGATTGTTTTGGGATTATTTGAGTCGGGTTCGAATTTCAGCTCAATACGACTTGAAACGGGGACCCAAGGGTAGTGTTGACTTTAGTGGACCCACACATTAGTTAGCCATGGCCCACATGATAGAAATATTTTAGTTAGAGGTTAGACTAATTATTATGGATAAGGTTAGTGTGATTAGAGACTTTAGAATGACTAATTTAGCCCCAACCAATTAGCCCTTTCCTAATACTAATAGAATAGGTTAGTAGGGGCATTTTGGACCTTACCATAATAGGACAAATAGCCCCATATGGTCAGCCACTTTGGGAGAGGATAGGCTCAAGTTCATTTCATTATTCTCATCCACACTCTCTCTCTTGTTCTTCCCCAAATTTCTAGAGAGCAATTTCTAGCAATTTCTCCACCAAATCCTTCCATTTTGCCACCAAATCTTCTTCTTTCCTTCTCCATTCTAGCCAAGGAGAAAGCTACCCAAGTTTGGGAGGATTCGGAGCTCGTTCGTGTCCTTTTGGAATCTCTACGTGTCGGTGTCGCTCCGGGAAGGCTTTTCTTCGATTCGATCTACCGGGAGGTATAAATCCCTTCTCCTTTTCATTTCCTCATGCATATAGGAATATTTTGAACCCATAGGAATGACCCCCATGGTTGTATCTCTATTTGTGTCCATTTCGTGTCCATTTGGAGGTCATAGGAGTGTCCTTTGTGTTGTGGGTGTGTCCATGTGGGAAAACCCCAAATTTGGACACACTATGCGTTGTTGTTATGTATGAATGAATTATTACATGTTTAATCTCATATTTTTGTATTGGAGATGTGTTCTATAGTGTCTCATATATATATTAGTGTAGAGAGTGAGTTCTTGATATATTATGTTATATACTTGTGTTTCTTTTGTCTCAAACTGCCTAAATTCGTCATAATATTTATCCACGTTTTTAGTAGCAATGGCAACTTAGAAATGTCATAACTTTTAGCTTAAAACTCCGATTTATCTCTCGTTCTTTTTAAAAGAACCGAATCGAAGTTAGCTTACCAAATATATATTTTAATAAGCTAAATTCTTTCTGTAACATTCTGTAGAATTATTTGAGTGTCAGCTGTACGAAAGACGAACGTGTTTCGGTATTTTCGCGATTCCGGGAGCTTTCGGACACGAAAATACGATCTGTTTAAAGTTTCGGAAAGCTAACACGAAGAGATACAACATACTTTAATCCTAGAATTTAATGAATGCCCAATTGGTACATTATTGGTTTTAAGTAGAAGAGTGACTATACGATATATGCATTTTCTGTAACCTATGAGCCTATATAGTATGGATATTAAATGAATATAGATTATGTAATACATGATATGTTAGATGAATAAAATGATATATATATGATATATATTCTCTTTACATTAATGTATATATATGGTTGAATGCAAGCATGTAGGAATGCTATTAATATAATGCATATAAGCAATGCATGAATGAAAGAATGATATACAATGTATGCATGAAAGTATATAATGAATGCTAGATATGAATGCAAGATATATATGTAATGATAGATATGAATGCATAATGTATAAATATTGTAATGCAATATATAATGATAACATGTATGGTAATGTAGAGTATATGATGCAAGCATGAATGAATGGAGGAAATACATATATATAGGTAATATAGAATTTAATATATGAAAGGAATGAATGATAATATATAACATGATATGTAGGTAATACAAGGTATGAAATATATGATGTGTGTATGTTTGTATGTCTCTATGTTAATGTATGAAATGATATGAATATACAATGTATGCATATGTATAAAACATGTAGGTAATGCATAGATGCATGAATGAAATGAATGTTTGCAATATGTTAATATAAATACAAGTATCTAATATGCATGAATGTAAGTATAATATAATACAAGTATACATGTATGTATCATGTAAATATAATATACATGATATATATGTATGCATGTATACAAGGTAAGTATGTATGTATGTATTTCTATAAACTGAGTTAACCTATAACCTTTTTCATACATGCATTCATACACCCTTTGACATCATGTATCCTATGTCACATACACCTACCTATCACTAAATTTTAGAACATTAACACATATCCTTTCACACACATGCCAAACACACGCATACTCACTTACTCTTTTACCTCTCTTTCTATATATATATATATATATATATATATATATATATATATATATATATATATATATGTATGTGCCTATATATATAGCTTTCCTATATATATCTATGTATATGAATATGTGAATGTGAATAATATATATACATTATATGACTAAGTTTGTGTGCCTTGTTAGCTTATGGTTTAGTTTTGTGCTTGGTTTAGCAAGTGACTTAGGCTATGAGTTAGTAGCTATCTTGGATACTTGATTTGCATATACTTAGTTTGTTTAGACCTAGAATAACTTGTTTGACCTAATTTAGACTTGTTAGACCTAGTTTGACCATAGTTGAATTAGGTTTGACTTTCAGGGTTGACCAAGTTGACCAAGAGTTGACTTTGGTCTAAATTGACCTAGAATCATGTAGAATGCATAGTAGAACTTCATATTGTCATTTTGGACTTGTTGTGACTTGTGCTGTTCTGATTAGGTGCCAGACACCTCTCATCGGACAGTATATTTACTTTGGACATTCAGACATCAGGCGAGTACATTCTCTGATAGTTCTCTCATTTATTTGTCAATTACTGTACTTCAGTTCTAGTTAGTTGTATGCGATTCTCTGTTACAACACGTATGGATATTCTGGATTCATGTATACGACACACATTTATTTTCTGGCCTCTATTACTGGTATCATCATTCCTGGCTTCTATTACTGGAATCACCTACTGGAATCATTTACTGGAATCATTTACTGGTATCATTATATTTTGGCTGGACTCATCTTGAATCATTGTGTCGGAATTCTGGATTTACTTGCTGGAAGGGGAAATACTAGAGTAAGACATGTAGACATACCCCAATCTGGAATCTCCCAACTGGAATCTACTGGAATGATAGCCATCTCACACCCGGCCAGGTGTGTGATGTGCCGTATTACCTACAGTCGTTTACATGTCAAACTTGGTATTTTAAAACACACTGCTAGAGTATAGGCTGGACTCACCCTGGAATCTTTGATCACTGACTGGAATCATCTCATACCAGACTCATCTTATACTGGAATCACCTGGTATCAGATTCATGTTGTCTGGATTTACGTTGGTCTTACACTTTTTTACATTTACTGTCTGGACTTATATCATGTTATCCTGGTTCAGCTAGTTCTATTTTTTTACAGTCTTCATTGCTATGATTCTTCTCTTGTTTAGTAATTTACTTTCCTTGTACTTTATCTGTCTTTCTTACCATCACCTGAATATAAACTGCCATTTTCATCAATACAACTGTCTATAACTGCTTTATAGTTCTCTGTCATTTACTTGGGTTTTCTAGATGAGATGTGCTCGTTCCTGTCCTGACTGGACCTGTTGATAAATTTTACAGATAGCCTGGAGGTTGCCTGCTAGCCTAGAGGAGACACAGTAGAGGTTGTATAGATAGCTAGGGTTTTGCTCATAGTTTATTTCCAGTTGTCTTGAGTTGAATTTATGGATTACTGTATTTGAGCTTTGAGATGTATTTCTGGATTTGTGTATCTTAGACACTTAGACTTCTATCTGCTGTATCTCTTTTGGATTTCATGTTTTATCTATCTTTATCATGCTCTACCTTATATGTGATTGGGACCGTATCTGCTATGTCACCTCCATTCGGAGAGTATATACTGTACAGGTACCTTTATTTTGTTAGATGTTTGACCTAGGACAGCGTTCTACCGCCGACACTGCGACGTAGGCTGGACGTACCCACGTCTCGTGCCCTTACTCTAGGGTGCGGGTCGTGACACGAACTCTGGCCGAGTTCTGTCAGAATTAGGTTATGGTTTTAAAATTAGTTTTTGGGGAATTTTGAAAGCCTTTTTGAAAACCTTTTTGAAGCTTTTGTAAATACGAATGTTTTACAAAACTAAAGACATTTTAAAAAATAGTTTGAAATCATTTTGGAATAGCCTATTTGCCAGTATGACTCGGTGTACAAAGTATTCCTAGACTCAATTAAAATGAAAAATACATTGCTCAAAGAAATACAGACTCGAACAGGCAAACAGCGTATCGGTCTTGAACTGAGTAGATAGTTGTTCTTGATCATGTCCAAGAGTCTGAGATATCCTGACTAGTTCCATATATCGAGACAGAGTTTGACCAATTATTAAAATCAGTTTGACCATATGAGCAATGGGCCAACAGCTCAGGCGTCTATGCGGCCCAGAGAGGAGCCACGTGGCCCTCAACAGCTCTTCCCTTTGTCTTCTACTGCATTTAATGCCTTGACGGCTGACAGCTCTGACCAATGACAAAAAGATGCAATAATGACTCTGTTATAATGGCATACTCCTAGGGAAACGAAGGATATCTCTAACACAATCCGTCAAACCCAAAGACCTTTATGCGGCCTTGACACGTGGACAGTCGCATACGGCTCAGACAGATGCCACCCATGCGGCTCAGGCAGAAGCTATCCCATGTGGCTCACGAGAACTACCCCATGCGGCTCAAGCAGAGGCTATCTCCATGCGGCTCACGAGGACTATCTCCATACGGCTCACGAAGAAATCACCCATCATGCGGTCACCTACGCTCATGCGGCTAAGATCACCACCATGCAGTTCAAATGTTCAGGGGCTACTCCCAAGCAGCCTTGACACGTGGCCAGCCTTATATGGCTCAATGGGGAGCAGTCCTCATACAGCTCAGATTTTCTAAGTGTCTCGCGGTTAAGACACATGGCATAATAATGGGACACGTGGCATCAAATTGACTGAAATCCATCAACAAATCCCAATAAAATATTAGGATCAAATCAGATCATTTGCAATCAAGCAAATCAATGGCACGTGGCTGAAAATCCGAGATTCGTATAACAAATCATAGGGATTTATGTTAATCATCATTAATTACCCACAAAGATTTGATGCAATCACATTAATTGCCCAGATCTATTATATTCAAGATGAGCGGCCCAGATTCATTGATCCTTAGTCGCCGACTTTTGAGAATGGGTATTCATTGCAAAACCCTAATGATGCCCCCCACTCTTATAAATAGCAAGGTGCCATTCCCTTGCGAGAAGGAGAGAACACAGAGGCAGACAAAAGAGAGAGAGAAGAGAGACAAAGGCACGCACAGAGAGCATCCTGAGAGCATTTCTTCCCCGGAGCCAAGGTTGCATCCGATCGTCCAAGGAGTAAGGCAGAGATGCTGTCACTTTCCCGAGCCTCTATCGTCACCCCCCAGAATCTAAAATAAACAATTGTACTTAGATTGCTGTACCTAGGTTTTCGTCCCTAGGCTTTCTTTGTACAAACGAGTTTGTATTGTGAAGTAAAAGTCCAGTCCTCCGATAATTGTTCTATTCTTTTATATTTCATGGCAAACACTGCACCCAAGTCATTGTCAACTACTGCTGCAACAACGCTGCAGTACTAGAAGACCGACGGTCCATCTTCCAAAGACTGCAACAACCAAGTTCAGAGGATGAGGCGCTTTTCGTCGTCTCCTGCAACTCTGCTCAGAGAATCTCCGCCAGCGGGAAAGGAAAGAAAATAAATATCTCCAGCCCGAAGATTTCAACTACTGTGACCAATAAACTATCATCTAAGCGGTTGCCTACCACCGGAGTTTTCTAAGGTACCCGTTCAAAGCCGAAATCTAATACATTAGGAGATTCATCATCCACATCACTGGGGGTCGCTGGAACCGGGGGTAGCATTCCTCCAAACATCCACGACAATCCGGTATTCCAAGAAGATGAGCCCGGGGAAACGACTCTCCCAACAGATACAGCCGGTGCCGACGTCCCCGAGGATGTTCGCGACTCTCAAGACGAGACAAGCTCTGAAGCTGGGGGTGTTATTCCTTCTGAGTCCGAACCAGAGGAAAACATTCCTACATACCCCGACGACTTCTCTATACAGGGGTATGATTCAGAGGGCACGTCGTCCACCGTTTCTTCCACTTTGGCTCGTGTAAGGACGGCTTTCATGACAAACGACGATCAAGACGGTTCCAGTGATCACCAACGCATCGACACTCTGGATGCCATACTGCGTACCTTGGTCAAATCCGTGGACGAAATCAAAGCGGCTCTTCAACTCTGCAAGGAAGGATGCCTGGCCAAACAAGCTTGGGTCCCGCGGTCAATGCGGACTCGAACTCAGAGGCACCAAACCCGGGCGATAATCCTCCTGAAATATCGACTCCCACCGCTGCTGATGAGGCCAGGGAGGCAAAAAGAGAGGTCTAGGAGCTCTGGGCCATGTTTCACGCCCGGGAAACCTCCCAAGACCTCATAATACAGCAACTATACCCTGCTGCATGGAGGGATGTCCCTTTCCCACCAAGATATAAGCCGTTCAACATCAATCCCAATGATGGCAAGACTTCCGCAAGTCGGTACATTACTTACTTCGAGGTCACAACCAACCATCTGTCCTATAACGACGCCATCCTTACACGATTATTCATCGGGGCGTTAGAAGGGGTCACCTTCGACTGGTACTGCAACCTGCCAGACAACTGCATCCATTCCTTTGCCAGCCTCAAGTGCATGTTCTTGGAGAGGTTCTACGAAGTAGGACAAGACATGACGATGTCCACCCTCATGGATGTTTTTCAAGGGGAGAAGGAGCTGACAAGAAACTATATTGAGCGGTTTCGCCAAACCGCAATGAAGTTGCCGTCTGGAAATCCGGATTCCTCCTTAATTGAAATTTGTCAAAAGAGACTGCTCCCAACAATTAGCCTCTGGATGGGTGAAAGTCAATTTAAGGAATGGAAGACGTTCATCATCAGTGCCACTAGCGTCGAAGATAAGTCGAAGAAGGCTCGCCAACTGGGATTACACATCTCGGAGGGAGAGGACAAGGGCAAACGCCCTAATGCCAACACCAACAACGGGGATAACTCCTCCAATAAGCGAGACAACAAGGGCAAACAGGCTATGGTGGCCGATGCAACCCAGAAGCCGGAATCAAAGCCAGCTGAAAAGCAGTGGCCGCAGATGACTTACTCCTTCGAGGACGGTCATGTCAAGCCCATCTTGGACATGCTCATATAAGGAGATAGAATCCAGCTCCCTCCACCTAGACGGGAACCTCGGCCGGCCGAGATGGAAAGCCCCAAGTACTGCTATTACCATCGTTACGTCCACCACGCCATGCAGGACTGCTTCCAATTGAAGAGATATATTTAGCATCTCATCGATTCGAAGGCTCTGGCCATTGATTTCGAGGAGGTAACCGTGGCAGCCAACATGGTGTCAGTACAGTTCGGCAGCTTCCCTCCGACAGAGACTCAAGATGGCATAGTACCCATCCCTCGGGCTATAATGGAGATTTCTAATCTTCCACCTCCTCGAGATCAGGCTGCTGGTCTAGTGCCCCTCACCACATCACGAGGGGAGGTCATATGGGTCCATCCGGACCTGGTACTTGAAGTGACTCAACCCACACCACCCTCCACTAGCAGGAAGAAGGGTGGAAAGGTCAGATCCTGTCGTACAATCTTGGCAGATGTCGAAGAAGCCACAGCTTTTGTCACCCGGTCGGGTGCGCAATCCCAACCTACACCGGATAACTCGGCTGAAGATCATCAGTCGGCTACTATTGACGCTCCAGGACCTTCTTAAACTCCGACGACCGACAAGCCTAGGCTGAAGGAAACTTGCTTTGACAAATCCCTCTGAAAAGAGGTACCTCATGGGCTGAAGAGGCCCTACAACTTTGACATCTTGGCACAATTGGCCAACACACCGGCCAAATTATCATTATACGAGCTCCTGAGACTCTCCAAAGATGTTCGCGTGGTACTGAGCGATGCACTCCAGAATGTCGACGCATATCTGGCTCAGGTCAACCTCACGGAAGAGAGCCCGCCAGCAAATCTCCAGAATAGCGCTTGCACAGGTACAATGCCCAACATCGTCTTCACTCCGCAGGATATGCTCATTAAAACCAACCTGCACGATCGTCCGTTGTATTACACTGGATACATCGGTGACGTAAAGGTGATCGGATACACATTGGTCCCGGTTCTTCCATAAGCTTCATCCCGAAGAGTCTGTTGTACCATCTTCGCATCCCCATACATCGCCTGACGCCGACAAGTACTGCCATCAGCAGTTTCAATTCGGGCAGGAGCTACCCGATCGGAAAGATTCGCTTGATGTGTCAAATCGGCGATCTGCAGTCGAAAGTGACTTGTTATGTCATAGATACGGATACTTTCTATAATATTCTCCTGGGGCGTCCTTGGATACACGATTACATGATTGTGCCTTCCACGCTGCACCAGTGCTTCAAGTATGTCGACAAGCACGGCTTCGTAAGGACAGAATTTGTTGACATCGATTCCTTCAAAGAGTTCGATTCTTATTAATCGGACTCCTGCATGTACGAGAAGTCGAAGAGGCACCTTGTCGAAGGAGATATGCTAGCTCAAATTGAGACGACAATGGGATCAGAAGAACCTCTGACGATCCACCTTCAAGCTCACAAGCCCGGCAAAACCGTACCCCTTATGGCCGCTCTGCGTAAGGATGCAATCAGTCTCTCGACACAAGAGGGGCAAATGATAATTCGACTGCCAAGGTCTGGCCAAGCGCCAAAACCCACAACGGAGCCACTGGCAATCAGGCTGCCAAGAGTCGGCCAGCCACAAACAGGGAAGCTCAAACCCTCTGATAAGCCAATAACGATACGTCTTCCCAAGATGAATCGTCAGCCCAATACAAAATCGGGGACTCCTAGCGAGCCAACAACTTCCCGTCTAGCATCAAGCACCAAACAGGGGATCGCTAGTTCGCCAACAGCTCTACGTTCTGCCCTACCAGTGGAACCCCTGATGATTAAGCTGTCAAAATCATCCTCCCAGTCTTCATCTATAAATGGGGTGGCCGAACAAAAACCAGAATTGGCTAAGTATATGGCTGCTCATACTGATGTTCTATCCGCAGATGATGTAATCCCACTCGAAAAGATACCTTACTTCATCAATAAAGGGCTATCTTTGAACTACCTCGAGTTCGATAAGCTTTGTACAATGTATGCTATGGAACACGGTATAGGCACTCACCTACACACGTAAGTGACGGATGTTTACACCATAAATCAACTTACTCCTATGGAAGGTGCCTACTTCATAGTCGAGGAAGAAGACCATCAAATCATCTTCGGTCGAAAGAATGATCCACAACCCTTCGCAATAGAGGAAGTCGATCTCGAATCGGATGCCGAGATACTGCCCCTTTATCTGTAAAGCTCCCAATCCAAGTACCTTATGCAAAGACAAGGGTATGATCTGGAGACTATACCGGGCTTGAACAACGGCACTGGTCGGCGGTTACCTTTACAGTTGCCAGTCCCTGCCGAGAAACCACGGGATTACTACAACAAGACCCGGTGTGGACTGGGGTATGTTACGCCTGCAACGACCCTTGAAAGCTCAGATGAGGAATGTGACTAGCATTCACACTTAACCGAATCACCAACTTCTGATTCAGATATTAGCATCGGGGACGTATTCAGACAAGTCTTGTCTGTCAATATGGCATTCGCCGACGCTTACGAAGAAGAAAAAGACATTCCCGAACTCCTTGAATTAGAGCCGTGGGACCAACAACTAGACGCACAATGGGAGAAGCGGTTCGAACAAAGAGAGCCTCCCACCGAGGATGAGGTTGTACAAGTCGATCTCGGTGATGAGTCCTCTCCAAAGCCCATCTTCGTCAGCAAGAATATAACGGACGAAGGGCGAGAATCACTACTACAACTCGTCAAAGAATACATCGACGTGTTTACCTGGAGCTACAAAGATATGCCAGGACTGAACCCCGAGGTTGCACTTCATAAGCTCAACATCCGGGCGGACGCAAAACCAGTCAAGCAACAACAGCGACGCTTCCGCCCGGACATTATGAATGCGATCGAAGCCGAAGTCAACAAACTGATAGCCAGCGACTTCATTCGTAAGGAACAACATCCGGACTGGGTCGCCAATATAGTACCGATCCTCAAGAAAAATTGGAAGATTCAAATCTGTATCGACTTCCGCAATCTGAACGAGGCGTGTCCTAAAGATGAGTTTCCCCTTCCTATCACGGACATTGTGAATGACAATACCTGCGGCTTCAAGCGCATGTCATTCATGGATGGTTTCTCGGGATATAACCAAATCAAGATGTCTTCCGACGACGAGAAGCACACATCATTCCGAACACCGATTGGCACATACTACTACACAGTCATGCCTTTTGGTTTGAAGAATGCTGGCGCCACGTATCAAAGATCCATGAGTGTCATCTTCAGAGACCACTTACGCAAGACTGTGGAGTGCTATGTTGACGACATCGCTGTCAAAAGTCGTTATAAGGAAGACCATGTGCAGGATTTAAGGACGGTATTTGACCTGATGCGAGCGCACAACTTGAAGATGAATCCTACCAAATCCTTCTTGGGCATATCCAGTAGAAACTTCCTGGGTTTTATCATTACTGCCCAGGGGATTCATATAGATCCGGAGAAGACAAAGGCAATCATGGAGATGGGTCCCCCGTGAAATCTCTGTGAACTCTGAGGTCTTCAAGGGAGGCTAGCTTACATTAGGAGGTTCATTTCCAACCTCTCCGGGCGATGTCAGCCGTTCACTCACCTCATAAAGAAGGGCATCTCATTCGTATGGGATAAAGAATGCCAACGTGCCTTCGACAGCAACAAAGAATATCTGTCAAACCCTCCAGTCCTAGTGGCCCCGGTTGTTGGAAAACTATTTCTGCTTTATGTACGAGCGATGGAGCATTCTCTAGGCACTTTGCTAGCACAAAACAATGATGTAGGCCACAAGAAGGCTATATATTACCTCAGTCGAATGATGATGGGGTCGAAACACCGATATACCGTCGTGGAAAAGGAATGCCTCGCCCTGGTGTTCGCCATTCAGAAGACGCGACACTATGTCACGAGATAAACCATACATGTGATCTCACGAGTCAACCCCTCAGGGTCCTCATGACCAAGCCAGGGGCACTCAGCACTCGCCTCGCTACATGGGCGATATTGTTGTCTCCCTACCACATGATCTTCGTCCCACAAAAGGATATTAAAGGTCAAGCTCTAGCAGACTTTTTAGCAGCTCATCCAGGTTCGGAGTCAACCCGAATATACGAAGAGATTCCAGATGAGGTTGTCGACTCACATGTGGCCTCTCATGATACCATATGGCGAATATTCTTCGACGACGCTTCCAGAACTGGGCCCAAGGACAACATCGTCGTTGGAGTCGGAGTGGTGCTGATTTCTCCCTCTGGGTTGGTGATCAATCGGGCCTATTCCCTTACGGAGCCCTGTTCAAACAATGTGGCCGAGTACAATGCTTTGGTCATTGGCCTCCGACTTGCAAAGGAACTGGGGGTAGAATAGCTTAAAGCATACGGCGACTCGCAGTTAATCGTCAATCAGATCCGGGGTTCATATGAAGTCCGCCATGAAGACATGATCCCCTATCACCAAACGGCGATCAACATCATTTCGTCGTTCGAAGGGTTCTTCATAGAACACGTTCCTAGACTCCAAAATATCGAAGCCGATGACTTAGCTGGCCTTGTCGCTTTCCTAGCAGTTCTGAACTATGCTCATCAATCGGTGGATATGATAGGCCACGAACTGGTCTGTCCCAAGAATAACATTCAGTTTGTGGCGAGTCATTCTGCTCAGACGGTTGACAAAATACCAGATTGGAGACAACCATTCATA
Source organism: Iris pallida (assembly GCA_029216955.1). Taxonomy (NCBI): domain Eukaryota; kingdom Viridiplantae; phylum Streptophyta; class Magnoliopsida; order Asparagales; family Iridaceae; genus Iris; species Iris pallida. Next base: position 67,600 of record JANAVB010022214.1, on the reverse strand, counting down.
GACTTCGTAGTCTATGGCATCTTGCCCGAAAACCCAAAAGAGGCCACCTCTATCAGAAGGCATTTCCTCAGATTCTTCTACGATACAGAGACGAAGATGCTGTATCGACGATCCTACGATAGATTACTGCTTCGGTGTCTATCAAATACAGAAGCCAAAGAAGCCATACGCGAAGCTCATGACGGTATCTGCGGGGCCCATCAGTCAGGTCCGAAATTACAAGACCGTCTTTGTCGGATGGGTTATTACTGGCCCACGATGGTAGCAGATGTGATAGACAATGCAAGAAAGTACAAAGCCTGTCAAGTCCACGTAGATTTCATCCATCAGCCATCCGAGTTTTTACATCCGACAGTGGCATCCTGGCCATTCGAAGCATGGGGAATGGACATCATCGGTCCAATCACTCCACCTTCGTCCCGAGGATACCGTTTTATATTCGCAATCACAGATTACTTCTCCAAATGGGCGGAAGCTGTTCCGCTTGCAGAAGTAAAGACTTCAAACGTGATCAGCTTCCTCAAGCATCACGTCATCTATCGCTTTGGACTACCCCGAAGGATCATCCACGATAATGGTCCGCAGTTCGCGAACTACGCCTTCTATCGGTTCTGCGACAAACACCGAATCATGAATGTTTCTTCAATGCCATATAATCCAGCAGCAAACGGGTTGGCAGAAGCATTCAACAAAACCATCATGAAGTTGCTCAAGAAGTTCGTGTCTTCCAACAAACACGATTAGAATAAGAAGCTTGGTGAGTGCTTATGGGCATACCGTACTACAGTCCGAAGGCCACTGGGAACACACCATTCTTCCTGGTATACGAGAGTGAGATAGTTCTCCCATTGGAGACTCAAATCCCCTCGCTCCGCGTTGCTCTTACCTATCGATTGATGACGGACGATAATTACCGTCGCCGGCTACAAGAGTTGGAGGCCTTGGATAAAAAGTGCCTACTAGCTCAACAACGAATCGAGCTATACCAAACACGCATATCGGGAGCCTTCAACAAGAAGGTTAAGATCAGAACATTCCATGTGGGCGATCTCATTCTGGTAGTTCGGAGGCCGATGGTTATGACTCACAAAACTGCCGACAAATTCCAGCCAAAGTGGGAAGGCCCATTTGTCATTGAGGCTGTCTTCTCCAACGGTGCTTACCGCCTCGCGAAATAAAATGGAGACTTGCTCATGTTGCCCATCAACGGCAAGTTCCTGAAGAAGTATTTTGTCTGAAACAACACCCTCCAAATCCCAGATTGTTGAGTTATGTACCCGCTGGTACCGCTGAACTTACATTCTAACTCCATATTCTCCAGATTGTCGAGTTATGTACCCCCAGGTACCGCTGAACTTACACTCCGGTCACTCCAGATGAATTTATATCGTATCTTTTAGGTAGTAAGTCATGTATAATCGTACCTCTGAACATTCTTCCTAAAAGAGCTCCCTCCTCATGATCCACTATCCGCACTTTCAGTACACAAAAAAGGGTAACAGATCCACAAATTTCCCAAAACAACCATGTCGATGTTACTTCTGAGTTGTTTCACTTCCACCAAAAACAAATCACCCCCTTACATAGAACTTCTACGTCCTTATTACCTCTGAGTCGTTCTATGTACCCCTTCATAGAGCCCACTCCTGCCACGTCCTCATTACCTCTGAGTAGAAAGGCTTCATCGAAGAAACCCTCATGCTTGCCACGTCCTCATTACCTATGAGTAAGTATGTTGGTTCCCTTTCGACTTATTATCCGTACCCAAAACCGGAGTACGCCAAGGATAATAGGCCCACAAATGTCTACTTTTGACCACAAATATCCTCCTCTGAGTCTACTCCTGCCACGTCCTCATTACCTCTGAGTAGGAAGACGCCGCGATAAAACCCCCATACTTGCCACGTCCTCATTACCTCTGAGTAAGTATGTTGGTTTTCTCTCGTCTTATTATCCGTATTCTGAACCGGAGTACGCCAAGGATAATAGGCCCACAAATGTCCTCTATTGACCACAAATGTTTACAGTCGACCACAAATGCTGTACTAAGTTTTCTAGTACATGCCACTCTTTTCTTATCATGTCTTGGGAGCCCAGCTGCTCCCTGGCATTCTTTCAAATACCAAGAACTTCCACAGCCACCTCATCGCAAAGTTGTTCTAGATATCCCTCTCAAACTTGTTATCCGTACCTAAAACCAAGGTATGCCCAGAGAAACAGGTCCATAAATAGTCCCCCAGTGGGACAAAAATGTCACAAACACAACAAGTACAAAAAATGAAGGATGAGTCGAAACATGCTCATTTATTCGGAATCCAAGGTACTACATTATCTGGGACTATGTCTCTATTACAAGATGAAAAAAGAAAGAACATGAACATAAAAAAACAAAAGAGCCGACTATGGCTCGACGGTACATAATTCCAAGAGACGGCTCCTCAGCAAGGAAGTCTCCCGTTCGAACCGCTGCTTGGCTCGGCGCTCGGCCTCCTGAGACAACCGCTCCGCATCATCCAAGTGCACGTGAGCCCGCCAGCCATCCTCAAGCTTCTTCAGAGCGAGCTCCAGGCCAGCAGAAGCTCGAGTAACTTTGTCGGCTTCCTGGATAATCATACCCTTTTCTGTACGGGTAGCTTCGAGTTCAGACTCCAAGAAAGCCAGCTTCCTCTGAAACTCGAGGATCTGCTCCCGGGTGTCAATTACCCCATGGGAGGCAGTCGCTTTCTGAGCCATGCAATCTTTACTCTCGCGGCTCAATTGATCATATAGGTGAGACAGATCGCGGAGATCCTTCAGTATGACCGGCTTGACCGTATCCCGAGCGACCCTTACCTTGTTCACGGCAGTTATGAGGAAACCGTGCTCTTGATCTATCACAGCAGACAGATCAGCTTGCCGCAGCACTTAAAACTGGACCGCCAGCTGATCAGCCTCTAGCAATTTTGGCTCCAGAAGCGCGACTATCCCCGCTCCCCCGGGAAGGGTTTTGAGAATGTCAATTTGGCCTTGGGCGCATTGTCAGGCCAAGGCGAAAGGGGCCCCCCGTTCCACGGCAGCCTCGACCCCTCTCTTCAAGTGGTGGTAGAAACTGTCAACCACGTCCTGTGATGCTTCATCCAGAATATCTATAGAAGACGGCGTCAAAGGAAGTGTGGCTGGCAGTGTCGAAGGAGGCACGCTAGAACTCGCCACCCCTGCCACCAAGGAAACAAATTCCGAGTGGAAAGATGCGTGGATAGTGGCTAACTCCTCCTCCGCGGCCCGCAAAACCTGGATACTCGGCAAGGCAGAAAGGTCGACCCTCAGAGCCACTTGAGTAGAGGAGGACGCAGGGACCATCGCTCCCTGTCCCGGCTGTGCCGCCACCTAACCGTCCGAACTCGATTCAGCGGAAGGCCCTTCTATATAAGTCGGAAGAGGAGGGGGCACGCTCCCCTCCACCAGATCCCCGCTGGCAGAGCCTACCTCAACAATGTCCGTCATCGGCACTGAAAGGGCAGGACCTGTATATCCAGAGCAACCATCAATCAGTCTAACCCGAAGGATGTGATGATAGAGCAGATAGGCCTCCTCACTAGTTAAGATTTGGCTTATCTTACCAGGGAAGGAGTGTGGAGGCTACGGTTCGCTCACAGCCACCGTAGTCCCCTCACCAGCAACCTCCAAGTCAAATTCAGCTGGTTCTCCTGCCCCAGCCACCCCAGAAAGGGATACGACGGGTTCAGCGTCACCCTGCTGATATTCAACAGTCTCAGGGACAGGTTCAGTAGAGCCCCCGCCACCCTGGGTTAAGTCCTCAACAACGTGGGAGTCCTCGGCCGCCTACGGAAGAACCCCAGCAGAAATGATCGCGGTACACATATCACTGACCGAAGTGGTCAGGGCCAGATCGACTTCAGCTGCCGGTTCTCGAGAATCCGACTCCTCTGACACCTACAAGGGCAAAGAAAAATGATTAGGCCATAGTACAAGGAAAAAGAAGGAAAAGATAGTTATAATTCAAGTCACCTCAGAAACAGCATCAACATCCTTGATAAGTAGCCCACGGGACCTAATAGCAGCCCATTTTATGGAATAAGTCATGCCGCCAGCAGCAGACTCACTTCTACTTCGCTTGCGCGAAGGACCAGGCACATCAGGCGGCTGATCTGCCACCACCTCATCGGACACAATGGGCGGCTGATCCGCCGCCACCTCGTCTAGAGGAGGAAGAAAGTCATCGGCACCCTGCTCGCCATCCTCTTCATCCGTAGTGGTGGACTCCAAGTCCGACACAGGAACCGTGTTCGCCCTCTGCTTCCTTTTCATCGACCCTTGGAGCTTCTCCGCCAAGCTGGTACCAACAATAAAACTGGTACGAGGGTCAAAGTAAACAGGAAACCTGCTCACAGCGATGTGGTAGAGAGCCGCTAAATACAAAATCTCCCCTTGCGTCTCAGCGTCAGGGACCGAGAAACTAGCACGGGTATGGGCAATGTCATAGTAATGCCAGGCCCTGATGCCATCCAGAACGCTGCCTTCAAAACCCAGGCAAGAGCTGGGACTCTCTAGAAAAAGCTGGCTGTACCCAAACTGGCGGGAGAACCGGCTGTACAAGTAAGGTTCCAGGTAGACGGTATTGCGGTTGCGATATACTAAGTGCGAGGGACGGATATTACGTAGCCAAAGAAGCATCCTCTCGGGCAAAAGGAGAGGAGGCTCGGTACCGTCAACGTGTACACTCCTCACCTCCTCAGCAGAAAAATGGGGAACAGACACGAAAAAGTTATATCCATCCACCCTCGCCAGCGCCCTCCGACAAGCGGGCATAGTATTGTACTCCCAGGACATCTGACGGTACTGGAAGATAAAAGAATCATCGTCAGTTACACCATCTTCTAGGCCAGGTCTCATCAAAGACCGGCAGTACATTAATAACCACCCCATCAAATAGTGGTAGGGCAACTCGATTCGTTCAAAGTTCATCGCCGTGTCATGGACAATAACCTTGGATGAAAAAGTACAGAGGCCACGGTGTATACTTCACACCATGGCCGAAAGAAGAGCCAGTCTGACCCCGAAGGCCAGCTTCACGGCAGGAAGGATAAAATTTCGGTTGATCCTCTCAATGGAACCAACTCCTCTTGAGACTACGCAATTCCGTAGCCATACCATTAGGAACCCTGCCAGGATTGCCTTCTCCGACATCGGCTAGGTATCCTGATAAAAATAATCAAAGGAATCAGTTTGACTTCCAAACGTGTCGCTCAAGGCCCTCGATTTCTTGGCGGTTAACACCAGATCCTGTACTTGCACTCGGGTCAGAGGATTCCGGGGAGTAACCCGGGCTAAGGCACCTTGCTGAAAAAGGTGGAAGAGCCAAGCCCTAGTATGCGGAAGGTTTCCTTCCGAGCTACCATCCTTCTTGGTCATCTGCTGACAGTAACTGTTGTGACACAGTAACTCCTAGTAGACAGCAACGAAACCCGAATATCGTCGCTCCAAATCGTCGAACTCTTTGTTCGTTGGAGTATATACTTCGAACACTTTATTGCCCCAGGGCAGCCTCGAAACTGCGTGCATCTCATGAAGAGCGAGACCAATCTCCCCTCCAAGCGTGAAGAAGGTCCCCGTCTGCCGGTTGTACATCTCCAAGAGAGCCATGAACAACTCCTTGTTGATGGGCAGTCCGTGACATATACCCCGGATGGCATGGTAGAGACCAACCTCACGCAGAAAAGTCCTATATTCTTGCAAAATCCACTCGGTCAAATTGGCCCATGAAGGGATGGGGCATATCCAGTTCAAAAGCGAGAGCCGGCCAATGGGATAAGACCCTTTCCGAACAAGTTTATTCAGAAAGGTGTCCGCTTGAGAGAATGAGAAATTAGGACCTTGCGTATTTAAGAAGGTACCCGAGGCCAGCCCCATCATGTAGCAGCTGACCGGTTCCCTGCCCACGTATGCATATCCAATGTGCTTATTGTAGTGGATGTTACCCACAATCATTCCCTACCGGCTCGGGGTTAAGGATTCCGGCATCCTCCTGTCCAACGGCAACATATTGAACCACGCCAATGGGAAATGATGCTCCATCTAGGGGATGTGGATCGCCTTCCCAGCAGAAATAAAATTCCAATTCTCAGATATATCCAATACCCGAGAGTTCTTCACAGTCAGGGCGTCCCCGAATAAGAACGCCGGCATAAGGTACTTTCCCTCCAATCGCCCTGAGTTCAGCATGGCACAGAGAAATTGAAAGGGCTGGTTCTTGATAAGATTCAGCCTCTCCTCAGGCTCGATCTGGGGTAGTTGCTCCACCACCTGCTGGACAAGATGGTCAAACCAAACTCCTATGGCAAATTGGGCCTGACCCACTAGGGGTTTCCCTGCAGCATTGACTGGCAGATTTACTGAAAAGAGACAAAAGAAACAAAGTCAGGAGACGGCCAGAAAATAGTTAGAGTTCATGCCGCTCTGATTAAACGAGTTCTTATGCGGCTCAATTTTTACAGAGTACATGCGGCTCAGTTTAGATGAGTCCTCATGCAGCTCTGTTTAGGTGGGTTCATATGCGGTTCTGATTCGTGGAACGCTATGCGGCTCAGTCCATTAGGAGCTCATGCGATTCTGTTCAGAGGGGCTTTATGCGGTTCTGTTCTAAAGGCGTTTATACGGCTCAGACATTCTCATGTGGCTCAAACATAGGGCATACCCCATGCTGCCCGGATATGAGAAGTTCGTGCGGCCCATACAACATATGCGGCTTCATCGTACTGAACTTTAGGCAGTTCAATAAAGACGAAGAACGTATTGAATGCTGAAGGGAAGAAGGCTTGTACATAAAAACATGCAACAGAGCCATTGTGTTAGGGTTTGAAGTGTTCGATATTCCACATAGTCCTTACCCTTGATGGCATGATGGACTAGGGGTGCTACAGTCGGCGATGAGGCCGCCGCCTTCTTGCCATTCGCCGCAGGAGAGGCCTTGGGAGCTTTGGAAGCTTTGGGGGCCATTGTCGTTGATGATCGGAGAAGGAAAACAAAGACAGTGGCTTAGGGCAAGAGAAGAGGAAGACAAAAGAAAGCAAAGAAGTTTCTGTCCTAAAAGCACCCCTACTTATAGGCAGACATAGGGGGGGCACGTGGACCGATAACCGCTTCGGGTCATGTGCTGCAGGCAAAACCGACTCTACGGATTTTGCCCCCCTCATAAAGGAGATTCACCCAGGGCATAAAATCCAAATATTTAAAGAACCAACTATTGGGATTCCCCCAAAAGACGGCTCTAAAACGAATTAAGGGCAATTAATGAGACACACGCGTGGCAGGGAGCCCATGCGGCTAGGGAGTCCATGCGGCCAGACAGGCCATGCTGCCAAGAAGTCCATACGGCCAGAACATCCTATGCGGCCAGCGGAGCTCATATAGCCATGTTTCTTATTCTAATTATTTGAATTTTTCAAATTGAAAACTTTGAAGGGGGTCTTATAGAAGCATGGAAAAGAACAAGAAGAAGCCCATGCGGCTCAAAACAGAAGAAGCCCATACGGCTCAAATCAGAAGGAGCCTCATGCGGCTCAGGAATCTATCCGAGCCTCATGCGGCTCAGAAACTCTCCAATAGCCTCATGCGGCTCAGAAAAGAATCACGTGGCCCTATGCAGCTTGCTTTTTACAGCTGGCCATAAAGTGACTGCTCCCATTAAATGCTCTGACGTAAAGTGAAGACTCTGACATTAAAGACTGAAATGATGATGAACTCTGACATGACGGTGCGTTCTTCGGGAAACGAAGAAAATCTCCTATACAGCTGGCACGATCCACCAACTCCAAAGCTCCCTATGCGGATGCCACCTCCCCATGCGGTTGATGCTCTCATGTGGCTCGGATCGTGGAGACCATCATCATGCGGCTCAAATCCTAAGAAGCCACCCCATGCGGCCACTGTCCTCATGCGGCTCGGATCATGGGATCATCTCCATGCGGCTCAAATACTGAGAGGCCATGTCCATGCAACCTTGACACGTGGCTAGTCTTATATGGCTCAATTGGAAACCACCCCCATACGACTCAGATTTTGGAGGCTACACCTATGCGGCTGCCACCTTCATGCGGTTTAAAACCTAAGAAGCTACCCTCATGCGGTTGTGGCTCGCGGTTATGACATGTGGCAGAAGGTCAGTTTCCCCGTAATGATGGTTAGACACGTGGCACTAAATCAATCAAGACTTATCAACAAATCCCAACAACCAGATTTAGTACAATTATCATAATTACCCGAATCAAAGCAGATTTATTGCAATCATGCGGATTAAACACGTGGCAGGAGATCCGAGCTTCCCAAGGATTCATGACAATCAGCATTAATTGCCCATACGAATTTTACACAATCAACATTAATTGTCCAGATTCGTTGCAATCAAGATTAGTGGTCCAGATTAATTGCCAACAAGATAGGATCAAGGAAAATGGCAATTAAATCCCCAAGCCGCCGACTTTTTTAGGGCCATTATTACAAACCCTAATGATCACACCCCATTCCTATAAATAGCAAGGTGTCATTCTCTTGCAAAAGAGAGAACCCCCGGCTGGATACACAGAGAGACAAAGGCACGCACAGAAGAGTCTTCCCACACACTCCGAGAGCATTTCTTCATCAGAGCCGAGGCTACGTCCGATCGTCCAAGGAGTAAGATAGAGCTGCCGTCGCTTTCCCGAGCCTCTATCGTCACCCTCCAGAATCAAAACTAAATAATTGTACGTAGATTGCTGTACCTAGATTTTCATTCCTAGGCTGAGCGAGTTTGTATTGTGAAGTAAAAGTCTAGTCCTCCCATAAAATTGTTCTGTTCTTTTATAATCAATGGCAAACAAAGGATGCTTACCATGTCCATATAACCTCTGAGCAACGCACATGTAACGACCCGCACCCTAGTGTAAGGGTACGAAAAGTGGGTACGTCCAGCCTACGCCGCAGTGTCGACGGTAGAACGCTGTCCTAGGTCACATGCATCTAATAGTTTAAGGTATATTACAAAGCTATACTCTCCGAATGGAGGAACAATATAAAGTATAAATGTCAATCACAGCTAAGGAAGATATACTATAAGATAGATAGGAATATCAACAGAATCTACAGATGAAATACGATAAAAGAGAGAATCCAAAGTGACTAAGATAAACATCTAACAACTCCACAAATCCATAACATCACAAAATCTCAAATACAAATATCCAGATGAGATACGACTGAAATAAGATAGCTAAACTATGGGGGTGTCGTCAGCAGGACATGGATTCTGCTGGAGGTCCAAGTCACAGGTGTCCTCTAATGTTGTCCCGTAGTAGGTAGTACAACACGCCTCATCCTCGTCCTCTGTAATATTTTCAACAAGTCCAATCAGGACAGGAGCGAGCATAATACATCTCACGCAGTTCATATCATGACAGGAATATAAAGCATGCAATAGAGTAAGATACATAAATCGTTGAAAGAAATGACATGAAATAAAGAGATGATTGTAATAAAAATATCTACTATAAGTAAAGAACTATCCGTGGCTAGTGATGTAGAGTACAAGATAGACATGTGAACGGCCTGATAATAAATATGAAAGTTTGTACATGACTACACTACTTTGGAATTGTTCACATTACTATTTATACTCCCGCATCCCCAATCAATACACAAGGATCCAGTCAAGTTATGTTATTCTACATAATCTAACATGAAGGCCCATAATGGGTGCACATAAATGTAAACATGGGGGCTCCATGAATATGAGAGTATATGAATCATAAGAGTGCATATAAATGGTGAAACCACAAGGATACATGATGAAAGTGAAACGCACATGACATGATGTATCCAATACTTTCGAGGGGGATAACATCGGATGAAAAGATCCATATAGTACTAATCCGTGTTACCATCGTGACAACATCAAGTAAAGTAATCTAAAACAAGAATATAAGTCCTAGCAAGTATGAAACGGTCAAAGAATGTACTCGCCTGATATCTAAAAGTTCGAAGTGAATATACTGTCTTAGGAGAGGTGTCTGACTCCTATTTAGAATAGCACAAGTCACAACATGTCCAGAATGGTAATATAGAACATTACAATGCATTCTACATGATGTTTGGGTCAATATAGACTAAAGTCAACCTTTGGTCAACTCTAGTCAACTACACTAGTCAAACTAGGTCAAGTCCTAACCCAGACAAGTCTCACTAAGCCTAACCATCAAACACATATTCATATATAGGCCATCATGTGTAGGCTATATGCCTATAATCAATATAGCATATATTCAAACAACATATCCATAGGAAGCTATATATGTTATACATTCATTCATACATTACCTTATATCAAAATATATATTACATGGGTATATATTAGAGAGACAGAGAGTGAGATGGTGTATAGTGAGTGACAGGATATGTGAACGGTGTTCCCAAGTTCCAGTCAACAATGGATGTGTTCTTAGTTTTGTTTAATAGTGAATAGGTATATGTGTGTGTGTGTCAACTGTGTGTGTGTGTGTGTGTATTCAGTTTTCAAGTTTAGTCTAACAGTGGTATACATGTGTGTATGTATAATCTCAGGTTTTTAGTGTAACAGTGATATGTATGTGTGTGTTAACTGTGTGCGTGTGTGTTCATAGATGGGAGTAGCATGGGTGTGTGGCATTCTCAGATTTATACAGCAGTGAGTAGGTTCTCAGGAAAAATGACACCATGTTATCTCATTTTTTCAACATATGCACATATAGATATAACCCTAGGCTATACCCCTATCCAGTTTTCATGTTATCAGAGTATCAGTGAAAATCAGGTTTTCGAAATCAACCCATTGTCAAGATTAAGACCAAATACACAAAATTAATACCTATCCGTCATGTTATCAACTAACCTTATCATTAAATATCAAACAAATTGAATCGCAAACCCAGTTCAGTCCATAAAATTTCGAGTGTCATAGCACACTCGAAAATATCATAAATCCAAGCAATCTTGCCCATATGAAACTCCAACATACAAACACACATCCCAGCCATATAACACATAATTTAACATATGAATTTGCATTTGAAATCCTATTTAGAATCTTATTCAAAAATCTGCAAACATATGACAGTTTTTGTATCAAAAATTTGGGGGAAACATGAAATCCATTTCAAATCATAGTGTAAATTCTAATTAATTGGTTGGTAATTAATAAAGCACATGTGTAAGTGTCATACATGTCGATTAGTGTTCACAAAATCAAGATACTATGCGTCCACATCCTCTCGAACATGTACAGACACGCACGACACATACAGTCTCGTGCACGAGTGTGTGTGACTCCAGGACACGACATACGACACCACACCATTCGTGCACATGTCTACGTGTTCACCTAGGGTAGGGCTACGTGTCAGGCACCATGATATGTGTCCAAGTGTCCTTGTGTCGTATCAAAAGATGCGTATCAGAACTAAAAACTCGTACGACTACGCGTAGGCAAAGACCAGTGTGATCGAGATTTCTCTCGATCAGCTTGATGGTTTTGCTTCAAACTTTGTGTGCAAGGTGACAGAGAGTGCCCCTTGGTGCTCTCCAAGTTTCGAGTCATAAAATGCCGTATCATGTCCTATAGGACACTCCTGTAGCAGTGGATTCCAGAATCCCTGTACTGTGTCAAAATAGTAAGTTCGTGTCCGATTTGGACACGAACAGCACACAGATTACAACTCAGTCACAAGCAAAACAAAAACCTACATATGGGGCTATATATTAGTGAAATTAGTTTTTGAAAATATCAATAGAAATTCCTTTGAGGCATTTTATCGAACACCGAGGTACATACACTGATACGTGTCCGATACGGACACAAAAATGACACAAAATCATCCAAGACTCAGACCACAGCTAGGGGACTCCTAAATCTATGTAACCATGCAAAGAAATCAAGAAAATAAAGTGGTTTGAGGGGTTAACCTATCGAGTGTCAAACTCAAGAAAAAGCCCCAAAAATGAAGGATCCCACTTGCAACTCCCAAGCCTCAAATCTCACCAAAGCTGAGATTACACACTACCAACAGTAAATATGCATTGATTAGATCCTATTGCAAAAGACTAGGGTTAAAAAGGAAGAGAAATGAATAAAATATGAAGAGTTGAAGAATGGACAAACCTCTTTCTTGCCAAATGTAGAAATAATGTAAAAAGAGGCAAGAACAATGAAGAGGCATTAAATAGGGGGGAATCCTAGGGGGGCGGCCACATGTGGGAAAGCTAGGGTTAGGGTTGATGGCTAGTGGGCTATGGGCCAAGTGCCATGCTAAATGGGTCAATCTCTTAGTCAAAAACCCATATACCTAAAACAGTTAATCCCTTCATGCAACTAAGTCCAACAAGTCATCTTGGGTCGACTTAAGTTAGAATAGGGTCCCACCATGCTAACCAAGTCACCATAGTCAAAGTCAACATCTAGGTTAGTCTCCAAAGTCTCAACTAGCAAAGGTTAAAAATAACAACCATCACTCCAACAATTCAAAATAATCCAACATTTTCAAAATAACCAAAATAACCTCAAGCTAAAATGTGGTAGTGACAAATCTACCCTCCCTAAAAGAATTTTGTCCTCGAAATTGAAAGGCAAAACTAAACTGATGAGAAGGATAAACAATCATACTTCAATGTCCAAATAGATATAGGTATCGCTCGTGCATCTTATCCTCCCGCTCCCAGGTAGACTCTCCTGGAGAATGATGCCTCCATGCGACGCGAACCAAAGGTATCACCTTGTTTCTCAGTACCTTCTCCGGGCGATCCAGAAACTCTACTGGCTGCTCTGGATAACTGAGAGTAGGCCCCACCTCGATCTCTGAATGGTTGAGTACATGGCTAGGATCAGCCACATACCGTATCAACTGTGATACGTGGAATACGTTGTGGACACCCACTCGTGCAGGTGGCAAGTCTAGCCGGTATGCTATGTCATCGACTCTCCTGCTGATCACGAAAGGTCCGATGAAGCACGGGCTGAGCTTTCTACCTCCACCCAAACGTATGGTACCGCGAGTTGGAGATATTCTTAAAAAAACCAGGTCTCCGACCTAAACACAAACAAGGACTCAAGTTACAAAATAATCAAACATGATCAAACAAAACACAAACAAACAACCTATTTATAATCCTATCTCTAAGCTGTACCTCAAACTCTAAAGGACTTCGGTGGCTATCGGCCCAATGTCGATGTCTGTCCTACGCCACGCGAAGTCTGTCTATGATGAGCTTCACCTTCTCGGCTGCGTCAACAACTATCTCAGGTCCCAATAAAGCTCGCTCCCTGACATCATCCCAAGACAAGGGTGTACGACATCTACGCCCGTACAGTGCCTCGAAGGATGATATCTCAATGTTGACCTGAAAGTTGTTGTTGTAAGCAAACTCCACCAAGTATAGATAATCCTCCTAGGATCCTCCGAAATCTAAGACATAAGTCTGCAGCATGTCCTCGAGCGTCTGAATAGTCCTCTCCGACTGTCCGTCCGTCTGAGGGTGGTATACAGTACTAAACTTGAGCTGAGAACCCAAACTAGTCTGTAGACTCTGCCAAAATTGGGAAGTGAAGCGACTATCCCGATCCGAGACAATGCTGACCGAAACTCTATGGATCCTGACGACCTATCGCATATACATATCTGCTAGCCTCTCAGTAGACGTAACCACTTTAAATGGCAAAAAGTGGGCCGATTTGGTCAACCTGTCTACGATAACCTAAATCGCATCTTTTTTTCCTTGTATACGTGGTAATCCAGAAACAAAATCCATCATGATGTGCTCCTACTTCCACTCTAAAATAGGCAATGGCTGCAAAAAACCTCCTGGCCTCTGCCTCTCTGCCTTAACCTATTGACAGACCAAACATCTGGTATGAAGTGAGCTACCTTCCGCTTCATCCCATACCACCAGACGTGCTTCCTCAAATACCTATACATCTTGTTAGCACCTGGATGTATAGAGTACTGAGATCGGTGGGCCTTCTGCATGACATGTTCCCTGACCTCTCCACTAGGCACACACAGCCTGGAACCGTGCCTCAAAGCGCCATCCTCAGCAAGAGTAAACTCATCATCCACCAGCCCTACTCAAACCTGCTCTCGAATATACCGCAGAGCAATATCCTCGAACTGTGTCGACTTGATCCTCTCCATCAAGTCCGACTGAATTCGAAGGCCCCACATCTGCATCTGTAGTCCTGGCACAATCACCTCAATCCCTAGGCTCTCCAAATTTGCTAGCAAGTGACGATCCATAGTCAAACATATGGCTGTCGGATACCTACTCAAGGCATCGGCAACCACATTGGCCTTCCATGTGTGATACTATAGTAAAATGTCAAAGTCCTTCATCAACTCCAACCACCTGCGCTGCCTCATATTGAGCTCCTTCTGTGTAAAAACAAACTTTAAGCTCTTATAATCTATAAAGATCTCCACCTGCTCTCCGTATAAGTAGTATTTCCACAACTTCAAAGCAAATATAACTGCTGCCAACTCCAAGTCGTGGCTAGGGTAGTTCTTCTCATAGGGACGTAACTGCCTGGAAGCATAGGCAATCACCTTCCTATGCTGCTGCAAGACACAAAACAAACCCTTCCCTGAGGAGTCACTATAGATAGTGAACCCTCTTGATCCTGATGGCAATGTCAGAATCAGAGCTGTCGTCAGCCGCTTCTTTAACTCATCAAAAGCGACCTGACACTCCTCTGCCCAGACGAACTCTGCATCCTTCCAAGTCAGCCTAGTCAATGGCTCTATAATTTGGAAGAAATCATGTACGAACCTCCTATAATAGACTACCAATCCCAAGAAGCTCATGATCTCTGCTACTGAACTCGTTGCTGACTAAGCCTCAACTGCTGTAATCTTCTTCGGGTTAACTGAGATCCCATCTCCAGTCACCACATGACCCAAGAAGTTAACTCTATCCAAAAATAACTCACACTTCGAGAGCTTGCCATAAAGCTCCTCCCTCCTGAGAGTCTCCAGAACCACTCTCAAGTGCTCCTCATGCTCCTCTTCAGTCTTTGAGTACACTAGGATATCATTAAAGAATACCACTACGAACTTGTCCAAGTACTGGTGGAACACCTTATTCATCAAGTTCATGAGCACCGTCGGGGCGTTGGTCAGCCCAAATGGTATAACAAAGAAGTCAAACTGCCCATACCGCGTCCTGAATGCTGTCTTCGGGATATCCTCCTTCTTCATCTTTACCTGATGATAACCAGACCTCAAGTCAATCTTCGAGAAAACTCGAGCTCCGCTTAACTGATCAAAGAGATCAACAATCCGCGGCAGTGGGTATCTGTTCTTGATTGTGAGGTTGTTGAGTGCCCTGTAGTCGATACACATCCGTACTGACCCATCCTTCTTCGGTATAAAGAGCACCGGTGCACCCCAAGGTGAAGAACTAGAACGGATGAAGCGCTTGTCCTGCAGCTCATCCACCTGCTTCTTCAATTCCACCAACTCGTTGTTGTTCACTCAATAGATATGGAAGTCCCGACAAGTCCTCCGGAAAGACATCTATAAACTCTGCAATCAAAGGTTATGGAACCATCTGCTCCTCGACTGAAACTCCGTAGAAAAGTCTGCCGCTCTGCTCCGCCTACCGTCCGATGAACTCGAACTCCAGCTCTCCTGGCGCTCCGAACATAACTATACCCCCACGGCAATCTATGCTAGCGTAATACATGCTCAACCAATCCATACCTAATATAATATCGTAGTTCGGTAGTGGCATTACGAGCAGACTCACCTCCAACTCCTGGCCCCCCAAAATAATACTCCGTCCACTACAAACATCACTCATAAGGATAATACCACCCCCGGTCGTAATCTTGCAAGTCCTAGGCAATGATTCAGATACAAGGCAGTATCTAATAGCAAATGATACAGACACAAAACTGTAGGAAACCTCGGAATCAAATAAGGCAAAAGCTGGAATGGAGTTGAGAAGAACAGAACCTGCGATCAGCTTCCCAATAGCCTCTGCATCCTCGGTCGCCATGGTGAAAGCTCGCCCCTGCTGGCCTCCCCTGATCTGCTGCTGATGATGTATGAACCGCTGCTGCTGAGTCAACAGCAGTCCATTCTACTGTCCTACTGGAGCCTTGGCTCCTGCTCCCTGTGCTGCTCTGCCTGCAAAAATGGAACAATCCCTCAGCTGATGCTCCGATGAACCGCAGAGAAGGCACTTTTCTAGCCTCTTTCTGCACTCGGTCCACCTATGCCCCAGTTTCTAGCAGAAGGTACAACTAGTAGGTCGCTGCCTTGGGGCATGCTGCTGCTGCCTCGGCTGCTGATGCTTAGCTGGCTGAAGTCTCGGCTGCTGGAACTGCTACGACTGAAACCGTCTCTGCTGATGCTGCAGCTGAAAGTGAGGCCTTTTGGCCTGGCCTCCACTGCTGCTGACACCGAGATTGTCTCGTCCCCTCTTGAGCCTCAACTCAAGGTCATTCTCCACTTCTAGGGTACCCACCATGATCTTCTCAAAAGTGGCACTACGGGCACTTTTGGTGTAGGACTTCACCTCCTTGACTAGCCCCTTCCTGAACCTCCGGGCCTCCGTCGCCTCAGAAAGACCCTCAACAAATTTGCCCAGACGACAGAACTCCCCAGCGTACTCCTCGACAGTCTGACTGTCCTGTACCAAAGCCTCGAACTGTGTCTCGAGGGCACCAAGTGCTGCATCTGGAAAGAATAT
The DNA here is from genome assembly GCA_029216955.1 of Iris pallida. NCBI lineage: Eukaryota > Viridiplantae > Streptophyta > Magnoliopsida > Asparagales > Iridaceae > Iris > Iris pallida. The sequence goes on along the minus strand of JANAVB010022214.1, from coordinate 50,854 downwards.
CTCCTTGAACAGCTTCTTGAAAGCTGTCCGAGTCTGTAAAGCTGTACCAACCCTCAGATCTGTCTAGTACCACATGCGAGCCAAGTCCTGTATCATACCAGCTGCCGCCTCAATCTGCAGTCTCGCTGGAATCTCTGCTAGCTTGAAGATCTCCTCCATGTACTCGATCCACTCAACTACGTACTGGATGCCCTCTATGCCCCTGAAGTCTCGCGGGTGTATCTTCTAGAAATTCTGTATGCCCATCTTCTTTGGCTGATGCTACTGCTGACCTACCGGAGGCTGAGCTGTAGCCCTCTAAACTGTCTTCAGGGCCAGATCGATGCCCCGACTGAATTCTGCCGTCTGACGCTTCTGCTGAGCCTGTTGATCCTCCAAAAACTGCTGGGCGATGGATCCTGAAGGCGGCTGCTGCTGTTGAAGCATCTTCGGGATAACTGGGCTCTGCCTACGCACTGGTGGAGGGGCTCCTCTAAAGGTAGCTGAAGCACCAACCCCAACTGGAATAACTGGTACGGCGGTATCGGGGGTTGGCTGCACAGGACGAGAGGTGGCAGACCTCTCAGCAGTGTCCCCTGGTCCGGGGCGATGAGATCTAGTCTCGATGACCATCCTGGAGACAGATCAAACAAGAAACAATTTCTGAGAATGAGTCAAAATATCAAAGGAGGACAGTTTATATTCAAGGGAAGACAATAAGCAGCAAATTTTAGATAAAAGGAATCTAATTAAGAGTTTTTTCTAATGTGATTCAGTACCTTAAAAAAAATATCCTAATCCTACTGCAGGCTATAGTGATACTATAGTTCAAATACCACAGCAAATCTAGACCTGTATGTGCCACCACTAAAAATGTGTCACGACCCGCACCCTATTGTAAGGGCACGAGAAGTGGGTACGTCCAGCCTACGCCACAGTGTCGACGGTAGAACGATGTCCTAGGTCACATACATCTAACAGTTTAAGGTACATTGCACAGTTATACTCTCCGAATGGAGGAACAATATGTAACACCCAGTTTTCCAGATGAGAGTATTTTTGAAATTTTGTGATATAATAATTATTATTGATATTTATTTTATATTATGATTTTTGGGGATTTTTAATAATTTTTAAACTATTTAAAAACTGCTTTGAGTCATGACTTGTGATTTTGATGCGCTGTCGGTGAAACCCTGGTGACTGCATGGCCTATAGCCTAACCATGTCATTATTATGTTTTAATTATCATTTTTAGCCTAGGAGAATTTGATCATTTTGGCTTATTTGATTTTTTTTAATTAATTTAATGAATTGGTGAATTCTAGTTTGACTTTGACTTGTTGAGACCTAGTGGACTAGCCTAGAACCTAACCCTAGCTATGGTAACCCTAGTCTAACTTAGGTTAACCTACTTTTAGTCATTAGAGACTAATTTTGGAATAGGACGATTAGTTTGAGTGAAATCATTTCATGATTTATGGTTTAGTGAAATAACTTAAGATTTCATGACTCAATGACTTATGACTTGGCCCATGGCCCATAACTAGAAGTGCTAACCCTAACTAAACCCTAAATGACCAGCCACATAGGGATTCCTACCCTATTTAAACACTTATTCATTAGGGTTGCCTCTTTTTATCGTTCCAACACTTGGAGAAAAGAGAGGTATTCTTCCCCCTTCCAAAAAAATTCCTATTTATTCATTTGATCTCCTTTTTCATCCTAGTCTCTTTCATTAGGTTCTAATTTCTATATATTTTATAATTCTGGAGGTTAATCCCAGCTTTGGGCTCATTTGGAGCATTTGGCCATCAAGAGGAACACCCCCCATTTGGAGCTTTTCCATAAAATTTTCACCTACAGGTAAAACTTCTCAAATTGATTTAAATTGCTATTTTCTTTGCATTTAGGGCTAGATCTAGGAGTCCTAGCTGTCCCTAGAATTTGGGCACAATTCGTGTCGGTTTCGTGTCCGTATCGGACACGTATCCATTTGATAGGCTAGGTGTTCGATAGAATGCCCCTTAGGAATTTAATTTCGATTTTTGAAAATGTAATTACATGGATTGATAGATCTTGGTATGTACATTAAATTTTATGAAGGGTGTTAGGTATTTTTGTGTCGTTTCGTGTCTGTTTTTCGTGTTGGACATGCTGTGCACACACGTACACTGTGTCCTGCTACTCGGGCACAATAACTCCCTGTGTAGTATATGTGGATACGCCATTTTTGGCGAGGATGATGGGGCATAGACTGACATCATCCTCCCAAAAGATGGGGCCCTATGGTTCAGTGTGCGAGGAGAAATCCTCCTCGCACTGGCCGTACTGGCCGTGCGCACGCTGTACACGCGTGGGTATTGGCTACTGACACGGCTCTAAAGCCGACACGACACGAGTCTAGGACACTGTGCAGGGGCATACACGTGTAGCCCTATAGGTGGCGAACACGTGGGCACGAGCACGAGTCGTGTCGTGCCCCGTGTCACGTGCGGGACACGCGTGCATACGTGCACGATACAGCGTACTGTCTGTGCACATGTGCGTGTCTGTGTGTGTTTGGACACGCTCGTGTCCACTTGGTGGGACACAAATGACTCGTGGGATACGGGTACAAGTGGTGAATGGGTTACCAACCATTTAATTGGTGTTTTTAACATGATTTTGATTTCGAAATTGGATTCCTCCTTGGACTGGTACTCGTAACAGACTGGGTATCCTGAAATCTCATTCCCTATTTTTAAACTGATTTTTCCATGTTAATTACCTTGTTTAAATTCATATGCAAATGTATTAATTGTTGCTAGGATGGTTACATGTGAGTTGGGGTTCGATTGGCCATTGGTTGGATTTTCGAAATGTAGAAAGGACTGATACATAAACTGTTTTCATTTTTTTCTGAAATTTAAGTTATGATTGAAACTGTTTTCCTGAGTATACAATGATTTCCTAAGAATTGAAATGTAAACCTGAGATAACAATTAAAGAATTCTTGAGAATTAAGTTGGTTTTAAGATTGTGATGCATGATTAGTTTTGTTAAGTATTAACTGAAATGTGGAATGATGGAATGATATGTATATCACTGTCATGTTTGACTGAGATTCTAATCTCTGAAACATGAGATTAGGATTTGGGTTGAAGGGTTGATTCATGTTAAATAGATGAAATCCTAAATGATTCATATGTATAATCTGATTTTGATGTTTAATTTGCCATGGATGATTCATACATGTGTATTACAAACTGAATTGATGGCTACATGTTGGGATGATGTTGTCAAGGGGAAAATGGGTTTCTGATAATAAACTGTTATACACAAATGAAGTATTGGTTCAAATTGAATTCCTGAACCCTTCTTCTTCTGTTTAACTGAAATGTTAGTATTTAATTGGCATGTTTAATCTATTTTCATGTGTATTAGTTAATGCTAGGTGAGATTAGCATGTTAGGTTAGTTTTTTATTGAGAAATGAGAGTTTTGGACTGTTTGTAGTGTAGGAAGGACTGATACACAGTCTTGATTTCTGAACTTCATTCTCCCCAACTGAGTTTGAAGTTTATTGATCATGTTAGATTCCTCTACCTGTGTATTAGACCCTTATAATATTAGTTTGACTAGTGTTAGTTGTTTTTGATTTCGAATGGGGCTTGAGGGTGTTGAATGACTTGAACCCAGTTAACTGATTCCTTGTTTCTTCAAATTCCTGACACACACATGTTGCCTTGTACTGTCATTGACACCATGATTTGCACACCCACTGATTTCAGTCCCCCACCAAATCTTGAAATCAGTGATGGTGCTCACTGTTTTTTTTCATTTGATTTCCTATTCCTGATCACTCATACACAATGCCTAAAACTGAGAGCAATGTGCTCTCCTATACACACATCACTAAATTCCTAACATATAAGTACCACACACATAGAATAACACTACACACAGATTCTTGTAAACACACATTGACTCATGACACATACACATCACTGTCTTCCTATTTACACACTGTCACACATATGTTTACCACACCATACACACACATGTGCCTTAATCCCTCACTCTATATCTCTTTACATATTTATGCCTCTATGTATATATACAAGTGTATGTAGTATAGAAAATGCATGCATGAATAAATGGTTAAATGAATGCAAATGTGATGATGATGACAGTGAATAGCATATATGTATGTATAAATGCAACCATGTACCTATGAAATAAAAACATGCAAGTATGTGTAAGGGTAATGAATAGATATAAATACATAAATGAACTTGGATGAATAAATGAATATTAGCCTATGTATGCATCTATATGTGTATGAGTGCATATAGGAAATGGATGTATGAGTATGCATATGTATAATGAATACATGAATGAATAAATGTAGGCAATGCATGCTATGTGTAGGAATGTATACAAGTGAGTGCCTATGCACATGTATGAATGTATGTATATACATATGGTATATGCAATGTGTGTTGTTAGTGACTTTGTGTTTGTGCTTGGATGCTTGTCTAGACTTGGTTAGGCCTAGTGAGACTGACTAGACTAGGATTGACTTAGTTGACTAGATGTTGACTTGAGTTGACCCAGAGTTGACCTAGTTTGAACTAGACAGTTGACCAGGTTTGACTTAGAGTTGACTTTGACCTAGATTGACCCAAAAATAATGTAAATTGCATCGTAGATTTAATTTCCTTATTTTAAACATGTTATAACCAGTACTGCTCTATTTAGGACATTGTGACTCTGGTGCAGACATCTGATATTTCACTACTCTTCTCAGAGTAGCAGGCGAGTACATTCTCTGATAGTTCTCTCATTTACTTGTCAATTACTGTACTTCAGTTCTAGATAGTTTTATGTGATTCTTACAACATGTATGGATATTTCTGGATTCATGTATGCGACACACATACCATTAGTCTAGCCTCTATTTCTGGAATCACTACTGGCATCATCTTCTGGAACCACTACTGGCATCACCTACTGGAATTACCCTAGAATCTTTTGCTGGTTTCATTATGTTTGGCTGGACTCATCCCGATTTCTTGTGTCGTTTTCTGGATTCACTTGTACTTGCTGGGCGGGGAAATATTGGAATAGGCATGTGAACATACCCAAATACTGGAACCACTCCCTTGGAATTATACTAGAATGATAGCCATCTCACACCCGGCCAGGTGTGTGATGTGCCGTATTACCTACAGCCGTTCACATGTCAATCCCGATATTTTAAAACACACTGTTAGAGTATAGGCTGGACTCACCCTGGAATCCTTGATCACTATAACTGGAATCGTCCCTTACTGGATTCATCTTGTATGAGATTCATCATGTACTGGACTTACATTGGAGTTACACTGGTTTACATTTTCTGTCTGAACTTTATATCATATTACCCTGGTTCAGCTACTTCTGTTTTTACAGTCTTCATTGCTATGATTCTTCTCCTATTTAGTTATTTACTTTCCTTGTACTTTATCTGTCTTTCTTACCATCACCTGAATATAAACTGCCATTTTTATCAATACAACTGTCTATAACTGCTTTATAGTTCTCTGTCATTTACTTGGGTTTTCTAGACGAGATGTGCTCATTCCTGTCCTGACTGGACCTGTTGAAATTTTACAGATGATTGCCCTGAGGATGCATGCCCTACATATTATGGACCCGGAGACGGGATGACTACCTTTGGCCCCGACTCTCAGGAGTGATCGGGATTTAATTTAGTAGACTAGTATCTGTTTTCATGTTGATCTTGTTATAGAAGTTTTGAGACTTGTGTAGTACTTGAGATTTGTTGAGAGTTGTTATTATTTTAGTAGTTGTTCTTCTATTCTTAGTTTAATTCTTCTGTGTTTATCTTATCGTGCTTAGACTGTGATTGAGTTCAATATATAATTACTTGAGTTGCTGGTTAGATAGTAACCTAGGACAGCGTTCTACCGCCGACTCTGTGGCGTAGGCTGGGCGTCGTTACATACTCGTACCCTCACAGTGGGTGCGGGTCGTGACACGTTTTTAGTGGTGGCCCATGCAGGTCGAGAGTCGCATTAGTGCGATATCTTGGTAGGACGACGACTTAGTTGTACTGCTGCGAGCCTGCGATAGAATTGAGAGATAGGCTTTAACGGAGAGGTACTCAATCACAGTTAGGAAAATTCTGCTTTAATTCATGCCATCTACATATCTTACTGACTTGTCTTCTTTGCAATAAACTGTCCTCCTTTGATTTATCGATTCCTGCTCAGTATTGACTTCCTTTTCGATCTGTCTTTAGGATGGTGGAGACACGATCACATCGCTCTGGTACAGTAGCCGCTGGAGAGGGGTCTGCCACCTCTCGTCCATTACAACAGCCTGTTGAGACTGTAGCACCTTCTGTTCCTGATCAGACAGGAGCTGCTGTAGCCATTAGGGGTATGCCTCTACTTGTCCAGAGGACGACCCCAGTCATTCCTGAGATGTTTCAGCAGCAGCATCAGCAGCCACCTGTAGGGACAATTGACGCCGTTCAGCTGTTAGCTTTCTTTAGGCAGTACATGGAGGGTCAGCAGACCCAGCAGCAGAGGCGCACGGCAGAGCTCAGCAGAGGCATTGAGCTAGCAGTGACGGCAGTAGAGAGAGTCGTAGCTCAGCCAGCGGCAGCCCCGCAGCCGTACCAGCCACGGGAGAAGGGCATCCAGGACTTCCAGAAGATGCACCCAAGAGACTTCAGAGGGACAGAGGGGATCCTGTATGCCGATGAGTGGATCGAGCATATGGAGGAGATCTTCAGGCTGGCTGAGATCCCGACGAGGCTCCAGATAGAGGCAGCGGCCAGTATGATGCAGGATCTGGCCCGTACATGGTACCAGACCGACCCGAGGGTTGGCACAGCAGGACAAGACTTGGGCAGCATTCAAGAAGCTGTTCAAGGAGAAGTTCTTTTCAGACGCAGCACTGGAAGCCCTCGAGACCCAGTTCGAGGCCCTAGTTCAGGGGACCCAGTCCGTGGAGGAGTACGCAGGAGAGTTCTGCCGCCTGAGCAGATTTATGGAGGACTTGTCGGAGACGACGAAGGCCCGGAGGTTCCGGAAGGGCTTGGTAAAGGAGGTCAAGTCCTACACCAAGAACGCCCTAGTTCTACATTTAAGGAGATCCTAGTGGACGTACTAGCTGCAGAGGATGATATTGAGCTTAGGCTCAAGAGGGGGCGAGACTCCCAGGGTGGTAGCAGCAGCGGGGGTCAAGCCAAGAGGCCCCATGTGCAGGCTCAGCATGCACAGACACCAGTGAGAGTGCAGCAGGCACAGCATCAGCCTAGAGGATAGGACCGCGAGGTGCCGACTTGTGCCTACTGCAGGAAGGCAGGGCATGTTTGGGAGTCTTGTAGGAGGAGGCTGAAGGTCTGTCTATTTTGTGGGTCTGGTGCTCACAAGATGATAGATTGTCCTACTGCGCCTCCTTATGAGGGAGCTAGGCCACCTGTAGCTCAGCACCAGAGGGGTGGAGCTTTTGCGATGGCGGTCGAGGAGACCGACGCTGTAGGTGATGGGTTAGTAGGTTTGTCCTTTTCATTCTTCCTCCCCACTTTCCTGTGTGATTCCATTAGTACCTGCCAGGATATTGTTTGTGATTGTTAGATAGTGTAGCTACCCTGTTCGAGATTGTGAAATCACGACCAGTAGAATTGTGATGCTTCGACCTTGATTTGCTGGGGGTTTGACCTAGGAAGGGTGCGATCATCTTAATTTCGAGGACGAAATTTTTCTAAGGTGGGTAGGATTGTAACACCCAATTTTCCAGATGAGGGTATTTTGGAAATTTTGTGATTATAATAATTATTATTGATATTTATTTTATATTATGATTTTTGGTGATTTTTAATAATTTTTAAACTATTTAAAAACTGCTTTGAGTCATGACTTGTGATTTTGATGTGATGTCGGTGAAACCCTGGTGACTGCATGGCCTAGAGCCTAACCATGTCATTAGTATGTTTTAATTATCATTTTTTGCCTAGGAGAATTTGATCATTTTGGCTTATTTGATTTTTTTAATTAATTTAATGAATTGGTGAATTCTAGTTTGACTTTGACTTGTTGAGACCTAGTGGACTAGCCTAGAACCTAACCCTAGATATGGTAACCCTAGTCTAACTTAGGTTAGCCTACTTTTAGTCATTAGAGACTGATTTTGGAATAGGAGGATTAGTTTGAGTGAAATCATTTCATGATTTATGGTTTAGTGAAATGACTTATGATTTCATGACTCAATGACTTATGACTTGGCCCATGGCCCATAACTAGAAGCCCTAACCCTAACTAAACCCTAAATGACCAGCCACATAGGGATCCCCACCCTATTTAAAAACTTATTCATTAGGGTTGCCTCTTTTTATCATTCCAACACTTGGAGAAAAGAGAGGTATTCTTCCCCCCTCCAAAAAAATTCCCATTTATTTATTTGATCTCCTTTTTCATCCTAGTCTCTTGCATTAGGTTCTAATTTCTGTATATTTTATAATTTTGGAGGTTAATCTCAGCTTTGGGCTCATTTGGAGCATTTGGCCATCAAGAGGAACATCTCCCATTTAGAGCTTTTCCATACAATTTGCACCTATAGGTAAAACTCCTCAAATTGATTTAAATTGCTGTTTTCTTTGCATTTAGGGCTAGATCTAGGAGTCCCCTAGCTGTCCCTGGAATTTTGGCACAATTCGTGTCGGTTTCGTGTCCGTATCGGACACGTATCCATTTGATAGGCTAGGTGTTCGATAGAATGTCCCTTAGGAATTTATTTTTGATTTTTGAAAATTTAATTACATGGATTGATAGATCTTGGTATGTACATTAAATTTTGTGAAGGGTGTTAGGTATTTTTGTGTTGTTTCGTGTCTGTTTTTCGTGTTGGACACGCTGTGCACACACGTACACTGTGTCCTGCTACTCGGGCACAATAACTCCCTGTGTAGGACACGTGGACACGCCATTTTTGGCGAGGATGATGGGGCATAGATTGACATCATCCTCCCAAAAGATAGGGCCCTATGGTTCAGTGTGCGAGGAGAAATCCTCCTCGCACTGGCCGCACTGGCCGTGCGCGCGCGCTGTGCACGCGTGGGTATTGGCCACTGACACGGCTCTAAAGCCGACACGACACGAGTCTAGGATACTGTGCAGGGGCATACACGTGTAGCCCTATAGATGGCGAACATGTGGGCACGAGCACGAGTCGTGTCGTACCCCGTGTCATGCGTGGGACACGTGTGCATGCGTGCACGATGCAGCGTACTGTCTGTGCACATGTGCGTGTCTGTGTGTGTTTGGACACGCTCGTGTCCACTTGGTGGGACACGAATGACTCGTGGGACATGGGTACAAGTGGTGAATGGGTTACCAACCATTTAATTGGTGTTTTTAGCATGATTTTGATTTCGAAATTGGATTCCTCCTTGGACTGGTACTCGTAACAGACTGGGTATCCTGAAATCTCATTCCCTGTTTTTAAACTGATTTTTCCATGTTAATTACCTTGTTTAAATTCTTATGCAAATGTATTAATTGTTGCTAGGATGGTTACATGTGAGTTGGGGTTCGATTGGCCATTGGTTGGATTTTCGAAATGTAGAAAGGACTGATACATAAACTGTTTTCATTTTTTTCTGAAATATAAGTTATGATTGAAACTATTTTCCTGAGTATACAATGATTTCCTGAGAATTGAAATGTAAACCTGAGATAACAATTAAAGAATTCCTAAGAATTAAGTTGGTTTTAAGATTGTGATGCATGATTAGTTTTGTTAAGTATTAACTGACATGTGGAATGATGGAATGATATGTATATCACTGTCATGTTTGACTGAGATTCTAATCTCTGAAACATGAGATTAGGATTTGGGTTGAAGGGTTGATTCATGTTAAATAGATGAAATCCTAAATGATTCATATGTATAATCTGATTTTGATGTTTAATTTGCCATGGACGATTCATACATGTGTATTACAAACTGAATTGATGGCTACATGTTAGGATGATGTTGTCAAGGGGAAAATGGGTTTCTGATAATAAACTGTTATACACAAATGAAGTATTGGTTCAAATTGAATTCATGAACTCTTCTTCTTCTGTTTAACTGAAATGTTAGTATTTAATTGGCATGTTTAATCTATTTTCATGTGTATTAGTTAATGCTAGGTGAGATTAGCATGTTAGGTTAGTTTTTCATTGAGAAATGAGAGTTTTGGACTGTTTGTAGTGTAGGGAGGACTGATACACAGTCTTGATTTCTGAACTTCGTTCTCCCCAACTGAGTTTGAAGTTTATTGATCATGTTAGATTCCTCTACCTGTGTATTAGACCCTTACAATATTAGTTTGACTAGTGTTAGTTGTTTTTAATTTCGAATGGGGCTTGAGGGTGTTGAATGACTTGAACCCAGTTAACTGATTCCTTGTTTCTTCAAATTCCTGACACACACATGTTGCCTTGTACTGTCATTGACACCATGATTTGCACACCCACTGATTTCAGTCCCCCACCAAATCCTGAAATCAGTGATGGTGCTCACTGTTTTTTTTCCATTTGATTTCCTATTCCTGATCACTCACACACAATGCCTAAAACTGAGAGCAATGTGCTCTCCTATACACACATCACTAAATTCCTAACATATAAGTACCACACACATGGAATAACCTATACACAGATTCTTGTAAACACACATTGACTCATGACACATACACATCACTGCCTTCCTATTTACACACTGTCACACATATGTTTACCACACCACACACACACATGTGCCTTAATCCCTCACTCTATATCTCTTTACATATTTATGCCTCTATGTATATACAAGTGTATGTAGTATAGAAAATGCATGCATGAATAAATGGTTAAATGAATGCAAATGTGATGATGATGACAGTGAATAGCATATATGCATGTATAAATGCAACCATGTACCTAAGAAATAAAAACATGCAAGTATGTGTAAGGGTAATGAATAGATATAAATGCATAAATGAACTTGGATGAATAAATGAATATTAGCCTATGTATGCATCTATATGTGTATGAGTGCATATAGGAAATGGATGTATGAGTATGCATATGTATAATGAATACATGAATGAATAAATGTAGGCAATGCATGCTATGTGTAGGAATGTATACAAGTGAGTGCCTATGCACATGTATGAATGTATGTATATACATATGGTATATGCAATGTGTGTTGTTAGTGACTTTGTGTTTGTGCTTGGATGCTTGTCTAGACTTGGTTAGGCCTAGTGAGACTGACTAGACTAGGATTGACTTAGTTGACTAGATGTTGACTTGAGTTGACCCAGAGTTGACCTAGTTTGACCTAGATAGTTGACCAGGTTTGACTTAGAGTTGACTTTGACCTAGATTGACCCAGAAATCATGTAGATTGCATCGTAGATTTAATTTCCTTATTTTAAACATGTTATAACCTGTACTGCTCTATTTAGGACATTGTAACTCCGGTGCAGACATCTGATATTTCACTACTCTTCTTAGAGTAGCAGGCGAGTACATTCTCTGATAGTTCTCTCATTTACTTGTCAATTACTGTACTTCAGTTCTAGATAGTTTTATGTGATTCTTACAACACGTATGGATATTTCTGGATTCATGTATGCGACACACATACCATTAGTCTGGCCTCTATTTCTGGAATCACTACTGGCATCATCTTCTGGAACCACTACTGGCATCACCTACTGGAATTACCCTGGAATCTTTTGCTGGTATCATTATGTTTGGCTGGACTCATCCCAATTTCTTGTGTCGTTTTCTGGATTCACTTGTACTTGCTGGGCGGGGAAATATTTGAATAGGCATGTGAACATACCCAAATACTGGAACTACTCCCTTGGAATTATACTGGAATGATAGCCATCTCACACCCGGCCAGGTGTGTGATGTGCCGTATTACCTACAGCCGTTCACATGTCGATTCCGATATTTTAAAACACACTGTTAGAGTATAGGCTGGACTCACCCTGGAATCCTTGATCACTATAACTGGAATCATCCCTTACCGGATTCATCTTGTATGAGATTCATCCTGTACTGGACTTACATTGGAGTTATACTGGTTTACATTTTCTGTCTGAACTTTATATTATATTACCCTGGTTCAGCTAGTTCTGTTTTTACAGTCTTCATTGCTATGATTCTTCTCTTGTTTAGTTATTTACTTTCCTTGTACTTTATCTGTCTTTCTTACCATCACCTGAATATAAACTGCCATTTTCATCAATACAACTGTCTATAACTGCTTTATAGTTCTCTGTCATTTACTTGGATTTTCTAGATGAGATGTGCTCGTTCCTGTCCTGAGTGGACCTGTTGAAATTTTACAGATGATTGCCCTGAGGATGCATGCCCTACATATTATGGACCCGGAGACGGGATGACTACCTTTGGCCCCGACTCTCAGGAGTGATCGGGATTTAGTTTAGTAGACTAGTATCTGTTTTCATGTTGATCTTGTTATAGAAGTTTTGAGACTTGTGTAGTACTTGAGATTTGTTGAGAGTTGTTATTATTTTAGTAGTTGTTCTTCTATTCTTAGTTTAATTCTTCTGTGTTTATCTTATCGTGCTTAGACTGTGATTGAGTTCAATATATAATTGCGTGAGTTGCTGGTTAGATAGTAACCTAGGACAGTGTTTTACCGTCGACGCTGTGGCGTAGGCTGGGCGTCGTTACGTACTCGTTCCCTCACAGTGGATGCGGGTCGTGACACAATATAAAGTACAAATCTCAATCACAGCTAAAAAAGATGCACGATAAGATAGATAGAAATATCAACAGAATCCATAGATGAAATACGATAAAAGAGAGAATCCAACGTGTCTAAGATAAACATCTAACAACTCCACAAATCCACAACATCACAAAATCTAAAATACAAATATCCAGATGAGATACGACTGAAATAAGATAGCTAAACTATGGGGGTGTTGTCAGCAGGTAATGGATCCTGCTGGAGGTCCAAGTCACAGGTGGTGTCCTCTAATGTTGTCCCGTAGTAGGTAGTACAACATGCCTCATCCTCATCCTCTGTAATATTTTTAATAGGTCCAGTCAGGACAGGAGCGAGCACAATACATCTCACGCAGTTCATATCATGACAGGAATATAAAGCATGCAATAGAGTAAGATACATGATTCGCTGAAAGAAAGGACATGAAATAAAGAGATGACTGCAATAGAAATATCTACTATAAGTAAAGAACTATCAGTGGCTAGTGATGTAGAGTACAAGATAGACATGTGAATGGCTTGATAATAAACATGAAAGTTTATACATGACTACACTACTTTGGAATTGTTCACGTTACTATTTATACTCCCCCATCCCCAATCAATACACAAGGATCCAGCCAAGTTATGTTATTGTACATGATATCACATGAAGTCCCATAAATGGGTGCACATGAATGTAAACATGGGGGCTTCGTGAACATGAGAGTACATGAATCACAAGAGTGCACATGAATGGTGAAAGCACAGGAATACATGATGAAAGTGAAACGCACGTGACATGATGTATTCGATGCTCCCGTGGGGGATAACATCTCATGAAAAGATCCATATAGTACTAATCCATATTACCATCGTGACAGCATCAAGTAAAGTAATCTAAAGCAAGAATATAAGTCCTAGCAAGTATGAAACGGTCAGAGAATGTACTCGCCAGATATCTGAAAGTCCGAAGTGAATATACTGTCTGAGGAGAGGTGTGTGACTCCTATTTAGAACAGTACAAGTCACAATATGTCCATAATGGTAATATAGAACATTACAATGCATTCTACATGATGTTTGGGTCAATCTAGACTAAAGTCAACCTTTGGTCAACTCTAGTCAACTACGCTAGTCAAACTAGGTCAACTAGGTCAAGTCCTAACCCAGAAAAGTCTCACTAAGCCTAACCATGTCTATCCTAGCATTCACACACATCCACAATGCTACCAAGCTATCAAACACGCATTCATATATAGGCCATCATGTATAGGCTATATGCCTATAAACAATATAGCATATATTCAAACAACATAGCCATTGGAAGCTATATATATTATACATTCATTCATACACTACCTTATATCAAAATATATATAATACATGGGTATATATTAGAGAGGTAGAGAGTGAGATGTTGTATAGTGTGTGACATGATATGTGAATAGTGTTCCCAAGTTCTAGTCAATAGTGGACATGTGTTCTCAGTTTTGTTTAACAGTGAATAGGTATGTGTGTGTGTGTCAACTTTATGTGTGCTTTCAATTTTCAGGTTTAGTCTAACAGTGGTATATATATGTGTGTATATGTGTATAATCTCAGGTTTATAGTGTAACAGTGATATGTATGTGTGTGTTAACTGTGTGCGTGTGTGTTCATAGATGGGAGTGGCATGGGTGTGTGGCATTCTCAGATTTGTACAGCAGTGAGTAGATTCTCAGGAAAAATGACACCATATTATCTCATTTATTCAATATATGCACATATAGATATAACCCTAGGCTATACCCCTATCCAGTTTTCATGTTATCAGAGTATCAGTGAAAATCAGGTTTTCGAAATCAACCCATTGTCAAGATTAAGACCAAATACACAAAATTAATACCTATCCGTCATGTTATTAACTAACCTTATCATTGAATATCAAACAAACTGAATCACAAACCCAGTTCAGTCTATACAATTTTGAGTGTCATAGCACACTCAAAAACGTCATAAATCCAAGCAATCTTCCACATATGAAACTCCAACATACAAACACACATCCCAGAAATATAACACATAATTTAACATATGAATTTGCATTTGAAATCCTATTTAGAATCTCATTCAAAAATCTAGAAACATATGCACAGTTTGTGAATCAGAAATTTAGGGGAAACATGAAATCTATTTCAAATCACAGTGTAAATTCCAATTAATTGGTTGGTAATTAATCAAGCACATGTGTAAGTGTCATACATGTCGATTAGTGTTCACAAAATCCAGATACGACGTGTCCATGCCCTCTCGAACACGTACAAACAAGCACGACACGCACAGTCTCGTGCACGCGTATGTGTGAGTCCAGGACACGATACACGACACGACACCATTCGTGCACGTGTCCACATTTTTGCCTAGGGTAGGGCTACGTGTCCGGCACCCTGATATGTGTCCAAGTGTCCTTGTGTCATGTCAAATGCGTATCAGAACAAAAAACTCGTGCGGCTATACGTAGGCAAAGATCAGTGTGATCGAGATTTCTCTCAATCTGTTCGATGGTTTTGCCTCAAACTTCGTGTGCAAGTTGACAGAGAGTGCCCCTTGCTGCTCACTAAGTTACGTGTCATAAAATGCTGTGTCGTGTCCTACAGGACACTCGAGTAGCAAGGGATTCCAGAATCCCTGTATCGTGTCAAAATAGTAAGTTCGGGTCCGATTTGGACACGAACAGCACACAGATTTCAACTCAGTCACAAGTAAAACAAAACCCTATATATGGGGCTACATATTAGTGAAATTAGTTTTTGAAAATATCAACAGAAATTCCTTTGAGGCATTTCATCGAACACCTAGGTACATACACTGATATGTGTCCGGTACGGACACAAAAATGACACAAAATCATCCAAGACTCACACCACAGCTAAGGGACTCCTAGATCTATGCAACCATGCAAAGAAATCAAGAAAATGAAGTGGTTTGAGGGGTTAACCTATCGAGTGTCAAATTCAAAAAAAAGTCCCAAAAATGAAGGATCCCACTTGCAACTCCCAAGCCTCAAATCTCACCAAAGCTGAGATTACACACAACCAACAGTAAATAGGCATGGATTAGATCCTATTGCAAAAGACTAGGGTTAAAAAGGAAGAGAAATGAATAAAATAGGAAGAGTTGAAGAATGGAAAAACCTCTTTCTTGCCAAATGTAGAATTGATATAAAAAGAGGCAAGAACAATAAAGAGGCATTAAATAGGGAGGGAATCCCTAGGGGGCCGGCCACATGTAGGAAAACTAGGGTTAGGGTTGATGCCTAGTGGGCTATGGGCCAAGTGACATGCTAAATGGGTCAATCTCTTAGTCAAAAATCCATGCACCTAAAACACTTAATCCCTTCATGCAACTAAGTCCAACAAGTCATCTTGGGTCGACTTAAGTTAGACTAGGGTCCCACCATGCTAACCAAGTCACCATGGTCAAAGTCAACATCTAGGATAGTCTCCAAAGTCTCAACTAGCAAAGGCTAAAAATAACAACCATCACTCCAACAATTCAAAATAATCCAAAATTTTCAAAATAACCAAAATACCCTCAAGCTAAAATATGGTAGTGACACGCACCCTTTCCCTGACAATTCCCCACAATTGTCATCTATAGAACCCTTCATATCAATATTACCTCTGAGTCGTTCTATACCCCAGGAGAGTCTATCCTTATCATGTCCATATTACCTCTGAGTAAGGAAAGTGTCTCTACAAAAACTCCCGTGTTTGCCATGTCCATATAATCTCTGAGTAAATACCCCGTCCCTAGTAAAGCTATCCCTTCTGAGGGAATTCTCATCTCTTTACAGGATTCACAACCATGAAGATAGACAGAACAGATGAAGGAAAACATAAACTTCAGATACAAAGAAGGCAATGTTTTCCATTACCAAAAAATCCATATGGTCCCTCATAAGTTGAAGGAAAAAAGGAGCAGGAAATCAAAACTAAGAAGAATGGTCCTGAAGGTCTTCCAGCCGGCTCATCAGATGAGCCCTCCGCAGTATAATCCATGTGCGGGCCCTCCTTTCGGCCTCATAGCGTCTGGCAGTCTCGTCTGCGACAGGGGTCCAAGCCTGACGCATAAGAGCCAATTCAGCCTGACAAGAGCTGATACTAGCCCTCTCTTGAGTTAGAGCCTCCGAACGTTGGTGAAGGACCTCTCCTTGGTCTTCTGATTCCTCTAGGTCACCCTCGGCAAGGACCAGAGCAACCGTCAGCTTCTGAATCTGTTCTTGGAGGTCTCTGTAGTGCTCCTTCGTGGCTACGCAATGATGGACTCGAGACCCTTCGGCGTCAGCGAGTTCTGCAACCTTTGATTCGACCTCCACAAGTCGATCAGAAAGAGCCCGTCGTATCTGCTCTTGCCGGGACTCCTCAGAAACCATCTTCTCTATTTCTGTTGTATCTAAGACCCGCAGGGTGCGATCGAGACCGTAGAGTTCCAGGGCAACGATTTTTAAGTCAGCCAACAATCCATTTGTAATCACGACCTGAGCCTCATATTCTGGATAATTTCACAAGAGCTGCAACTGACCTTCCCCTAGGTCTCAGATCTATCCGGCCAACGGCTGACCGCACAAGACGCCCGCCATACCATGAGTCAAAGCATTGCGGGTGGCCTCTAGCAGAAGCTGGGTACAATATTCCTTATCAGGCAGACTCATTGAAGTCAATGGAGAAGCTGCAACCCAAGGACCAGGAGCGGAAGCAAGAGCTGAAATCTGCCCCTATACTATACGGGGTATGTCGATGCTATTAAGGTCGATCACATCAACATCGACCCAAGTTCCTCTTTGAGCATTATCCCAAGAAGCCTGCTTCAAACTTTAGGGGTTCCAATGCACCGGTTGACAGCCTCGAACACAACAATCAGTGGATTCAACACGATAAAAAGCGAGCCCTTAGGCAAAATTTGCCTAAAATGTTAGATCGGTGACCTTCATACAGAAGTGACTTGCTATGTCATTGATGCAGACATAAATTATAATATGCTGCTGGGGCAACCATGGATACATGAGTACATGACTGTCCCTTCCACCCTATATCAGTGTATAAAATATGTGGCCAGCGACATGACTATCAAAACGGAGTTTGCTGATATCGACCCATTCCGGGGACTAGAAGCCTACAGTACGGATGTTGACCTATACAAATTAGTACTCTGGATGATGATCGCGATGATGCTGACGACGAGGCAGAGGCAGCATCATAAAGCACAGCAGTGGCCGAAGAACTTTTAAAGGTTCGACTGAAGGGAGGCCCCCTAAGGTGTTAGCGCCTCTTGTTGTTAAGCTTCGAGGAAAGCTCTACCTTTACCTCCAGTAATGATGAAAGATTATCAGGAGCCTATACGAATGAAGTTACCCCGGAGGTCCCCAAGGCCGACCATGAAGGCAATGGAGCATTCGCCGCCATTTCCTTGATGGTCAAGCTGAAAGAAAGTCGTCCTCCTTCTCCTTGGTGACAGCTCTAGCCTTCATTGATGAAGAGCTAGAAGATTATGTCTACGTCGATACAGAGGCCCACTCTTTCGATGACGTAATCCTTCGGGACAAGATATCCCACTTCATCAATAGAAAGTTGCCATCGAACTACTCTGGTCCGTGCTGGAATACCAAGTATTTCCTGAACAATTTTATGTGTAAACTGCAGACGCAAGTGACAACTGTCAACCATGTGAGCCGGATTGTCCCTGCCCGAGGCGCATACTTCGTAGTTCCAGCCAAGAAAAAAGAAGATAAACCCATCATATTCGGTCGATTGGAGCATCCTCCTAAAGACCCAGATCTCGACAGTGGCAAAATGCAATTCTATCGCTACACGGTACAGGCCAAAAACCTTATCCAGAAGATGGGCTACGACTTGAATAGCAAAAAGGGGCTCAATTATGGCAAAGGTCGACGTCTTCCCATACGGATTCATACTACAAAGGGAAAAGCTGAAAACTACTACCAGCATACTCGTCGAAGGCTGGGGTATGTTACACCTACGACCACCTCGAAAGATTCAGAAGAAGAATTCATGAGGTACTCACACTCTTCTGACTCCTCAACTTGGGACTCCGATACCAACATAGGTCAAGTCCTTAAGAAGATGTTGTCTACTAACATGATCACCAATCAGTTAACCGTTGAAGATAATCAATGCAGGCGGTTACAAGAGCTAGAAGCGTTGGACGAAAACACTTGCTTGTGCAATAAAGGATTGAGCTTTACCAAGCTTGTATCTTTGGTGCCTTCAACAAAAAGGTCCGCAAAAGATCCTACCAGGTGGGCGACCTCGTCTTGGCAGTACGGAGATCGATGGTGATGACCCACAAGATGGCTGGGTAGTTTGAGCCCAAGTGGGAAGGACCGTTCGTCATAGAAATGGTGTACTCCAATGGTGCTTATCGGCTAGCTAAGCCTAATGGGAACTTGCTAATGTTGCCCATCAACGGTAAGTTCCTAATGAAGTATTACGTCTGAAGACAGAACCATCATAGGCACCCACATCCACTGAAAAGGGTGCCTATGAGTTCTGGTAAGGGGATCTCTCGCTCTCCTTCTTGTATATTCTCTCAAGTAGATGAAGCACTTCACGTCCACATTACCTCTGGATTGCTCCTCTACGCCTGGAAGATGCGGCTACCATGTCCACATTACCTATGAGTTGTCGTTCTTCTCGCATCAGTTCTACGATTATCCTGACAGTTTAGAAAATAGTTCACGTCCATATTACCTCTGGATTGTTATTTTATACCCCGGCTAAGATCAAGCCTACCACGTCCATATAATCTCTGGTCAGGCAAATCCATTATGAAGATTTCTCCTTTATTCTGGAGGTAAAAGAAAAGGGAACAAGAAGGCTTCTATATATAAAAACATGTGGCTACATAGACCTATTACAGACTCTTCGTACTTACATGCACAGAAGCAAAAAAGCTAAAATTGCGGTACAAGCTCTCAATAGCGCGGGCGAGGCGGTGACAGAGCCGATCACTTCCTGGTCAAAAGGAAGCCACCGTCCGAAACTGCCACTGGCATGAGCCGGGGATGAAGACCAGCACAGGACTCCCCTATCTTCCCAGCGGGCTGGCGAGAGCAACCACAGCAGCAGGCCTTTCTATTCCTCGGTCAGAATGGCAAGCAATCCTAACCCATGAAGCAGAGGTCCAAGATGCCATTGACGCCCATGACATCCAGAACGCGGGACGTCTCGAGATCCAGTGGTAGTTCTACTATAGCTTCTTTGGATAAAAAGATTTGCTACCGTCGGCAGTCTCAAGCTGTAACGCCCCAGTCCCAAAATACTTAGGACTAAGTACGTCAACATGCCAGCTGCATACATACGAAGTAAACTCCAATAGATGGAACCATTGTATGTATACATAAGCTGTAAAATGCAGTAAACCACAACACTAATCTCATCCACAAATAAAGAAGGAAGAATATATAAATCAACTCATGAATTGTTATTTACAAATCGTTGGGCGAAGACAAATCCACTACCAACTAAAAAGAGAAGAAATACATAACAAATGAATTTGTCGAGCGATGCGAAGGCCATCCAAATATAATCACCTCGGGAAAAGAGAGTAAAACATGGCCTTGTCTAGAGCACCTACGAAACATCACAAAGGCACACACCTGGAGAGATCACCAGGTCCTCAGAGGGACGTAACAAGATACAGGAAGAATATACCATAAATACTGAATATAAATTATGTCGTAACGTCACAAAGTAAAAGTAAAGTATCCCAACCATAACACGGCTCAAAATCACATCATCGAAACAGTAGACTACCCCTACAACCAAACAAGGACAAGGGGTAGCACACTATTCCGTGATGTGACACTGTTCCATGCTATGACTAGAATAAAGTGTGACATGACATTAACTAAGGTCACCTAACTTGATATATGTGCAGGTGAAGGCTTACTCCCCCAAGACTAACTCACGACACACACACGTCAAGTACCAATACTATCAGCCGGCATAACTCGACGCTAGCAGCCCACGTGACCCATCAGTCCACATAGCTCGAGGCCAGTGACTGTCGCGACACGACTACCGTAATACGCAGTTACTATGACTTTTGTATTTGGATAGCCCATACATCTAACTGTCTTTACCCTCCCAAGGGTCACTGTCAAAAGATAGTCCGCTAAGACTAGGTCCACAAGTATATTAAAATACAAGCAAGAAAAATAATTGAAAGCAAAATAAAGTAACTATAAGCAGCAAGTCATGGATCCAACTGAAAATAAACAGGAAATAAATATGCAGTAATCAAATAAAGAACATGCAACTAATTATAAACAGTAAATAAGGCAAGGTATCTTGCCTATTGTGACGCCTGGTGTGGTGCGATGATCCGACAAGTCATGTTTTGTCTGATAGCTGGGGTCAATGTGGTAGGGTCCAATTTCGCAAGGTTGTAGGGAAGCAAGATTAGTTATGGTCAAGGATAATATAATCTAAAAGAAGATTAACTTAAGAAGTTTTAAATAAAAGTGTATATATACCTTAGAAAATTTTCTACAAAATATTAAATTTATTAACAAAATATATATTTTATTTTTGAAACTTTGTATAACATATTGCAAAATCATAATAGAGAATTGGTTTTGTAAAAAAAAAATTTCTTAATAATGATAATATATATATTTATATACATATGGAAAAATATTTTTAGACTACTTTAGAAATTATTTGTTGTATAAATGAAAGTCATAACATATGAAAATGCCCATACTTTTAAGATTTAATGATACACCTTAAATTATTTATTGAGCCCAAAATATTTATTTAAAAGCCCAAATTATTTCGTAAATAATAATAGTCATTAGTCTTAAGCAAAATTATTAACAATAATAGTAATTATTAGTACTAAGATAATCATAGTATATATACCTATAGGTATTTACACATAGGTACATACTTACATACATACTGATATAGTAATAGTAGTAGTAAAATTAATAGTAATACTGATAATGACCAAACGATAATAATCATACAGAAATATTTGCATACATACATACTTGCATACGAATATACTTTCTCTTATATAAAAATAAGCCTAAAAATAATACATACAAAATAGCATTTATAACAGCTCTGTTATTCCTCCACTTTTCAGAGAAAGAGAGCTCATTATATGAAAACATAAAATGAGAATTAAAGGAGGCTTGACTCAGAAGAAGGAAAAAAAAGGTGAGAGGGAGAGTGAGTTTCAAAGAGGGAGAAGAAGGGGGCGGAAGACAGAGAGGAAGGGACGCTTACTAGAGAGAGAGGGGTTCAACTCTAGGTTGTCGCCGATATCACAACCGACAGTGGCAGAGCCGTTCGAGGGAGGCGGAGATAGCACGCACGCCGGGGCGGATGTGGGGCAGCGCATGCCCCACGGCTGTGGCAGAGGTAGAGGCCTCTGGTGATCGGTGTTGGCACCACGCGCGGCTCCGGGTGCTACTGGGCGAAAGAAGCGGGTCGACCACGCGGTGCTCGACCCGGTGTATAAGCGATCGACCGAAAGAGGGTTTTTTCGGCACACCGACCACAGGTACGACACCCGGTGTTGCATCAGAAGGTCAGTGGATGTTGATTTCTTTGTGACTTGTGGTGGTGGCGGCTGTGTTTTGGGGTTATTGGTTGCTGGGTCGAGGGATTTCGGGGTCGCCGGCGATGGGCGTCGGTGACGGTGGTGTTGTACTGCTGGTCGAGGGAAGGAGGGAGTGGGGTGGCAGATGGTGATGGTAATGGGGTTCAATTTTTGGGGGTGGTGATGATGATAAAGGTGGTGGTGGCAATAGATGGGCGGCCAGGAAGGAGGTTCGGCCGGAAAGTGGCGGTGCCGTATTGAAAATCGGGTGCGGTGGTCGGGAAAAACGATGTAGAGCAGCTCTTTGGCGCTCGGCCAAGCAGCAGGGGTTGTGTAGCTTTGACGGATGGTCTGGTCGATGGGATGACAAGGTGGTCAGTGGGTCATGGCAGGTGGTAATAGTGGAGACGAACTGTAGCCAGGGTAGAAAATTTGGATTTGGAAATTGTGTCCGGCATGTCGAACACGGAGAGGGTGGCAATGTATGTGTATCAAGATTGACATATTGGAATGACACCGGGGGTCGGACCCGAGGCCCTTACGGCTGACACGGAGAAATTTGGACACCGACACGGTGCACGGATACTTGTGCTAGAAAATATTGTGGGTTATAAATTTTTATAGGAAAAGAGCAACGGGGCTCTCCTTATATAGGAGGTGGAAGCTCCTAATTGGATAAGTGCCACGATAGTTTAAATCCCTACTAGATAAATATCGCTTTTAAATTTAAATCGATTTAAACATTTCAATCAAATCCAATTTCAATTTAAATCCAAATAAATTTAATTCAAACAAATACATATAATTCTCTTATTTTCTAAGTAAATTAAATACATCTCTTTCGAATTTAAATCTTCGTAATTAATATTAAATCAAACTAATTTTAAAATATCTTTTTCGAAATACTAAAATAATGATAATAAATTAATTTTGAAAATTCAAATATATATACATGAATAAATTTTTTGTAACTCGTACGCAAATATTTACATAATCATAGTTTTCTAAATTTCTACTCTATTTGAATAAATAAAAAAAGTTTTGGCAAATCTCAATGCGACGCATTTTAAGTAAATAGGAGTATTTACCTTATACAACTTTTGAAAAGTATACTTATTTAAATTAAATGGAGAAGTCTAAAATGAACCTCTTATAAATATATATATATATATATATATATATATATCGCATATATATATTCGCACTCACGTACAATGCCAAATTATAACCAGTAGCAAAATTTATTTATTTTAGAAAAAATCGTACTGAAAATTGAGGGGGTTTACACAAGCAAACTCCAAGGTCGTCAGGAGCTGAACATCGGGCAAGCAAGGCCATTGTTGAAGCAGCTGAGTCTTCTTTTGATGGAGGACAGTCCTTTATGTAGGCTGTTCGCATGGTCCAAACACGAGCAAGACATCGGTCAGAAGGAAGCTTACAAGTTAAGCTAAAGCTCCACTCCGTGACAGATGGCAGTACTGCGAGTGACCGAAGGAACGTGGCTCTGAACCTCCTCTGCTAAAATATTCGTGATCCCTACAAAGATGCAAGAGGCTCCAATATCAAGAAGCCATCAGGAGCCTATGCTCTGAAATGATAACTCAGGACCATTAATGCTAATAGCTAGGCGTGACACCAGCCATCACCCAGCTCGTACAGTCCTAACAAGTGTTCATGATTCCGTTCAAAGTATTCCGAGCTTGACTCAAGTTCAGAACACTTTGAAGGGGGTCTTGTAGAAGCAAGAAAAATCTCAGTTGAAGACATCCCTTCGCCAAAGCATAGAAGATGTAGAAGACTCAGGCTAAGTGCTAAAAAGACAAAACAGAAGACATGGAGAGAAGTCCATTTATTGTCATGTCTACCAAAGTCAAGGACAAACACATTAAGACCACACATAAGGGACTAATTATATACTTCTATAAAGGATCTAATACAGATTCGACAGAAGCCTAGAAGTATCTACAAGGGATGCAATCTTTATCAAAGTGTAGCCTTCCTTCTTCTCGATACACACGCTGGAGGATTAACCTCCACCGAAGCATGTTCTGATATTCTAGTGGGCACAGCCTCTCAGAAGTATATCAGTAACTCAGCACTTTGAAGAAGCCAGAGTCTTCAAGCCAGAGGCGCAACCACCTGCATGCACCAACCTCAGGAACAAGATGGTGGTAGGGCTATCCTCCCCTTGTTTTATTCAGAAGCCAGCGTTTTCACTCTAGAGATGCAGCTATCTGCCTGCGCCAATCTCCAGACGCGCAAGGGTGTCATACCCTTCTTTTCAAAGCCAACATCTCTACTGTTCAGAGGCACAGCTACTTACCAGCGTCAGAATGAGGCGCCGGATGGTGATATGCTCACACCATCTCCATTTCCACGATGTAGCTCCCCTTCCCGAAAATTTTGAAATATTTTTATTTATTATTTAATCGATTTAAATGGAAATTTTTAGAATGATATAAATAATTAATTAGTTAATTATTATGGTAGATGATTTTAGTCATGGTTAGAAATTGGAGTACAAGGTGACTAGAAATCATGGCACAGATAGTGCAGTAGCGTACCTTGACTAGTGTATTAGCCATACCAGGGAAGGTCGAGCCATAGTAATGTCCTAACTAGGAAAACCAGGCTAAGTTGTGACATGACCATTATAAATAGTTTAATTATTCATTATTAATACTATTTGACGTTTAGGAGACCCGGTTGTACCAAACTAGTCAAACTGGACCCGAACTGAGCCCAAGCCCATGTAGTCATAAAGTGCGACCAACGGTGTCCATGTAGATATATAGATGTGTATATATAATTGTAGCTTATTTTATAATACAGGAAGTATTTTCTGTTAATTGGATATTAAATATAATATACACAAATTTCTTATTTTGATTCTACTTACATTGAGAAAATATAATATATAATTCTCTTAGCTACCTTCGTGCGATATGGTATTAGACTATATATATATATATATATATATATATATATATATATATATATATATATATATATATATATATATATATATATACTTTCATCTTTCAAAACTTTTAGTGTTACATATCATTCTATCCATTATTATTTATTTATTTATTCATTTATTTATTTATTTAACTTAGAATTTATTTGACAGAATAGAATTTATGGTACAAGCAAGGGTTTTGCTTTAGAATATTTTTGATATTCACTGTAATTATCTAAAGTGCATATAATTAATGTTTTCTATATATAATATGTGAGTATATCTATATATAGGAATTATATCCATTAGAAACATATACATCAGATATATATATATAAATAGATATTAATAAGATGTTATTGGTTGCTAGAAATATTTAGCATTTTTATATATAGAAGGCACATAAATATATTTGGAATTTAATAATGTATATACATATATACATGTTATGTATATACATGGGTGTATATATGTATGTATAAATAAAAATATATTATATATGTGTGTATGTGTATGTATATATAAATATATATCATATACGTGTATATGTGTATTTATATATAAATATATATATTTTTTTATATATATAGGTGTGTATGTATAGATAAGTATATATGTATATGTGTGTAAATATATACATATATATATATATATATATATATATATATATATATGCTGATAATAAAGAAATAGAAAAAGAAATTGAAAAAGAAAAAAGAACAAAGAAGCAGCAGCAAGCCCAGCTAACCCTTTAGCCCAGCCAATCCTTTAGCCCAGCCAACCCTTTAGCCCAGCCCGACCAGACCGAGCCCATTGCAATCGACCCTTGTATATGTATATATATCGAAGAAAAAAAACAGAGGAACGTCGAAAACCCTAAACCTTGACACAGCGCGTCCCTCATGATCGATCTAGAGCCACTCTGGCCGCTACCAATCCCCTGGCGACCCTGCCCTGCCGCATGTCATCGGCAGGCCGAGCACAGTCACAGATGGCAGCACGCACGCCGTAGCGCAACAGAGGGACACAACAACAGCCGACCCAAACACCCATTTTTGAGGCTGAAGTTCTCCCTCCTCGGTCGGCGAAACTTCGTCCCGATTGTGCAGGTGCGATTACAACATAACCAACTCCGGCCTCTGTCGATTAGTTCAAGTCGAAGTCATCTATATTAAATGAGAAATCGAACCAAAGTTCGGTAAAAACTTGTTCAAAAATAGAGCAAATAACAGTCCATTCATCCACGTTTGAAGATCGATTCCGATCGATCTAGTACCAGATTAGAAATTCTACTTAAACACAGTTATATACAACATATAGGGCTCCACAACCCCTTATGCAGATGTTGATTTTATCGACTACGTGCCGAGAAATCGGAACCCAAAGTTTACCAAAAATCTGTTTTAAAATCTAGAAAAACCTTTGATACGACGTGCGTCCCGCCAATCCGGGCGACATGGTCGTGAACCAAAAGCATCAAAAGGTGCATATTGGCTTCATGAACGTGTGGGCTTTGACGGAATTCAAATTGGTTGCGTGTGCACGACGAATTTGATGCGTATCCGTCGAAATTCACCGTTTCGGCCTCTGTACAAATTTTCTAATTACTTTGTGCACGTTCGTCAAATCGAGACGAATCTTGCGCCAACAAGACTGTATCATTTTTTGGTCCTGTATGCCAAGCTTGGTCCAATTCTGAGATAGTTGATGGGATCGTCGTTTTGCGGGCCCCACGGTCCGACTAAACGGGCAATTTTGTGCACGGTCCGCCGGAATCCAACTTTGGACATGCGATTGGGTTTCTATCGGAAAACTGGACATATTGACATATAGTTTGACGACTTTAGAGACCATTGATTCTGGAACGTTTTTCGGTGCAAAGCGGGTCCAACGGTGGACACCGTTTTGACCCAAAATTACCATTTTTTCCTTGTGTCCATAATTGGACTTAAGGACAGGCAATTCTAGCTAATTTGACTATTTTGAAAATGTTGGTAATGTCTATTTTAACATTCGAAGACTTTTTGCATGTGTTGACTTTAATGACTCATCTGAGTGGTTGTACTATCAGTTTCACCAGTAAAAGGACCTCAGGCAAGTACACTTTCTGATTGCTTTTCGTTTCATAGTAGTTTTTATGTTTCATGTTTATACATATATCTTGCTGCTTGTTGATACGTTCGTCACACAAAAATTAGTATCATGGGGCTCTACTTACCATATTTTGTGATTATTATGTTTTCGTGTTTCGTGACTTGTTCGAGTCCATGAGTACTAGTCGGGAGGAGAATTATCTTAGTAGACGTGTGAACTACCCCTTACCCATCCTAATATGTCTAATCTTGACTGATAGCAGCTACACACGGCACGTGCAGGGTGCCGTATTTACCCCTTAGTCGTTCACATGTCGAAAAGGATATTTCAAAACACATAGATAGTTGTCTTTTATTTGTTTCCTTGTTTTCTTTACCACTTGACATGACATTAGTTACTTTCTAGTTTTCATCTTACATACGTTATTTTCATGTCTTGTTAATTTACTATGCCAAAACATGCATTTTTCGACAGACCAAAACTGTCGTAAATTACGTTTAACGACAGTTTTGGTCTGTCAGACGATCCGTCGTTACTAGCGTGTCCCAAAATTTAAACGACAGTTTTGGACTATCGTTTAATACTTGAATAAAATGACAGTTCTTATCTGTCAATTAAAAACAACGAATTAAAACTGTCAAATAACGTGTGAATTAGTTGAATACTACTTTTGCTTTTTCAATAGTTCATGTCTGTCGTTTTTCTGGAAATCTAATAATAAAGAATCTCAAATTATTCATATCAAATCTATTTAAACCTGTTCAACTTCTATATAAATTGAAACACATCTGAAAATAAAATTTTATATCGACATCAACAACCATCGACAATGGAAAAACTTAATCCAAATAGTATTAAGTAATAAATGTATCAAGTTTACATAGCACCAATCTATCAAAACATAAAAAGTAACTCCAATGTCGCTAGCTCACAATATTTTCATTCTCATGATGAACAAAAAGAAGACAATGATATTGCTTGCTTACAAGTGCACTACAAAAAAAATTTAAAACCTCACAAACTGAACCGAATATTTTGGCCAATTGATCATTTCCCCGATAGTAATATCATCAAACTTTCCATCTCTATCGAACAACATTTCATTGCCATCAAAAACGTCATCGATAATAATATTATAAGCTTCATCATTCAACGGTGCATATATATTCACACGTCCAATAGCAACAGCTTTCTTTCTAATGTTCTTCAAAAGACAATTCTTTATGGGCAAGGTAGACTGATCATGTCCCTATATACAAACATAAAAAAACATGAGTATAGAATTAAGCTAATGCATATATAAGGAGCAAGTCTTGAGAGATCAACATTAAATGAGAAAGAATGGGTTGAACCAATTATTTTATGATATAGAAAAATATATATCCACATGTTATAATATATGGGTTGAACCTACTAGACAAAAAGAAACTTACATAAATGCGGGTTGTATTTGGATCCAAATCTGAGAGAGATCATGCATATATCCACATGTAGCGAGAAAAGAACAGAAAATATATCCACATATGGATTGGACATATTTTTGTTTGCTTCATGGACATCTCTCTTCCCATTAAATGAGGTTTACAATCATGTAATGATTTTGAAATAACTAATGTTTTTTCTATTACATGAGGTTTATAATCTTTAATTTATGCACTGAACCTAGCTACAACAAGTGCAGAAAATCTATAAATAATTTGGGGGTATGACTTTATTTAATATGAAAAATGTTAACTTTACATGTATTTTAAATTGCACACAATTAGTATATTTACTTCTCATAGTTAAATCAGACAAGGTAATATGCAAGATTGAAGGTAATATGAATACATATTGTCATATACAACAAACAGACAAGGTAATATGCAAGATTGACTTGATGTAGAAACTACTCCCCTCAGAAGGACTAGGAGTGTGAAATTGTGACGAAGATTGACTTGATCTAGGAGTGTTAGATGCTGCAGCCTGCATGGAGGCTACTGTTTGTTCAAGATTCTCTATCCGATTTAGAAAAGCATCGTTCTTTTGCTTTTCTCTACGAGCAATCTTCCGACTTGCAGCTGAAGCACGAATCTCCGTCTTTGAAACACCTTGACCCATTCCATGCACATAACCCTTACCACCACGGCCCAATACCTAAACAATTTTTAGAAGAAGAGATTAATTATATAGTATGAACGTGTAAAAAATTATAAACAAACATGAAAACTAATTAGAATCATATAAACCATTGCAACAATATCATTGTCCAAATCTTTCTCTCCTAAGTAGAGATCTTCAACTATAAGCCTTTTAATTTTTTCCTACAAGATAAACATGAGACAAATATAGCTATTAAGTATTCAGATATGCTAAATATAATGAGAAGAAAGAAGTCAAAAGTTAAGCTTACTAAGTATTCGAACCCGGTCGTAGACTGGGTAACACGCGTAGGATCATTTTTACTAGTGTTTAGATGTATGGCCAAGTATAACACAGATCTATTAACTTCACCTGTAGGACTTGCCTTTTTCTACATCAAGACAAGAAATAGGTTATGAACATAATTTCATATTGCATTGAAATATGAAAAAATGATAGATAATATATTATTAACATCTTTACCAGTTCATGCGCTACCCTCGCACAACCTTTCCTACCAGTTGTATGTAATATCTTAACCTTTTTTCTCGCATTCCTTCCACAATCACGACGAACTTGATCTTCATCCGTAGAGTGTAATTCAACAAAAGCTTCCCAATCTTCTTTCTTTATATCTTCTACCATAATATTTTTACGCTCTGCAACAGTTCCAGCCCTATCACAAATCTTTCGGAGTTCTCCCTTCCAATTCCTCCAAGCACTATTAGCTTTTTTCAAAATTTTATCTCTATAAATTTCTGGTACTTGATATGAAATCTGCAATAACATATATATATATATATATATATATATATATATTTATATATATATTATATATATATATATATATATATATATATATATTTATATATATATATTTTATATATATATATATATATATATATATATATATATATATATATATATATATATACACACAAAAATATATATATACATATATATATATATATATATATATATATATATATATATATATATATATATACACAAAAATAAAAAAAATATACACAAAAATAAATCAAATTAGTTACAAAATGAGGCAAAATTTAACATGTTAGAAACACATCAGTAATGGAAACATGGAAAATCCCATTTAACATATACATGTATGAAATCCCATTTAACATATACAATGTTTAAAGTGAAAATCCCATTTAACATATACATGTATGCATCTGAAGACATCCCAATCACCAAATCACCGTATCTAAGGAACATCATGAGTAATGAGATGATCAGTAAAGTAATTTTCACCAAAAGAGATATGTATAAACGTAAGTTGAATAAAGCAACCTTCTGATGCTTATATTACTGGGTATCAACTCAAAAGACATCACTATATATGACTTAATATTCATTATCATGTAATGGGAAAAGTTTAATTGGCATACCATTGCAGTTCCAGTCAACTATGACATGTTCAAACTGAGTGAGGAGATCAGAATAAGGTCATTCACATGCTTACAGCAATGAGATGATTCACATGTTTCCTTTATAGTTTTTAGGATCTCAAGCTTGAGAATAATCCAAATTTAACACCACAGAATAATACGAAAACTAAGATGAAAATTTCCACCAAAAATTCAACTCATGTCAACCTTGAGGATAATCAAAATTCAACACCAGAGACGAATACTAAAAACTAATATTAAGAACCCCACCAAATTTAAAATCTTCTCAAGTGTTCCTCAATAAAGGAACTCGTGCAGTGGTAGCATGCCAAGCAATGTAAAGACATCATCATCATCCAAGCAATGTAAGACATGGAAATAATATGATCAAACCAATGCCACAATGACATGAAACGTCAAATTGTAAGGATTCACTTCAAAACAAAAAAAAAACAAGGGTATTGACGATGGAGCAACCGAAGAAGTTTTAGGGAGAAAATCAGTAACTTGACATTGTATTGACATAATAAGGAGTAGAAATGAAAGCAGAAAACTTAAAGAGTGGATAAATATGGAGAGGGTGTGGAAGGAACCGAAAGCCAGAGAACCTCATATGTTCTGTCCTGCATATTAAAGTCCTGCATATTAATGTTCTGTCCCATTTGACTTGTATCCACTTCATATGTTGTCCAACTAAGTATCAGTATACATTACTTTGTTTTGTTCAGACTTTGGTGAAGGCCTTGTATGTGTGAGTGAAGTATCAGATAGTTTAGATGAGAAAGGCTTTTAAATATGTCACAAGAGGGAAGTGGCAGAGATTTTTAAAACTGGCAGAGATTTCAAAAACTTGTATCCACTTCATATGTGCCATTTTAATTAGGTTTTATTTTGGCAGAGATTTCAATTTTAATTAGGTTTTATTTTGGCAATACTTTGTGTTAAGCAACATTAGTAGTTATCTTATAAAATAGAATGGATTTGGAGGAGTATTGTGGATTGGGGACTTTGTTATACTGTGACTGTTCAGTGTTTAATGTTCTTTCCATATGTAGGATTGTGTGCAGACATTTGAGTTTTGTGAACCAATTCACATATGGACATGTGAAGGTCTTTGTGACTTCACTGACATGTCCCCTACCTTTCTCAGCTCAGAACATTGTACAACATTACAGTATCTGTCCTGTTCGACAGTTGATATATCAACCTATACTTTGTTCATGATGTTCATTCATTGCACTTGAGTAGCATTTGTGTTACTGTCCTGCACTTGGATTAACCCTCTCAAGTTATGTTTAATTTTTACACTCAATGTTCTGCCCACTACCTGTCATATTGCACTGTCCCCATATCAAGATGATTCCCTTATCACCATGTCCTGTATTCGAATGACTTGTCCCTCTTGTTTATGTAGTCCTTATTATCTGCTCTATTGACTTCTCTAGTTGATGTATAATAACATTAACCATTTTCGTTTCAGTCATTTATACTCTATTGTCAGTCTTCCTATTGTTAAATTAAATGCATTGTTCTAACCCCTACCAAACCATTCTAATGTCCATGACCCTCTTTGTAATGATCTGTCATGTCCCCTACATGTCCAAAGTTCAGAACTGAGTATCGGATTTGTGGTAATGTTCTGTTTCTTTTTTGAATGCAGATGATGTCCTGCATCATCTAGACATCAGGCCTTGAGTACCTTGTTTCATACAAGCAAGGGCTCGAGCATATACCCCATTTGATGTTCTGCCTCTTAGACATTCCCTGCATCCAGTCAAGTCCAACCCTTGAAGATCAATTCCCTATTTTACCTGAAAAACAAGGTTCAGACATCTTGTTTCACTAGAGTATCAGACACATCATGAGTATCAATACTCATATTCCTATATCCTCATGGCAGTCCAGACCCCATGTCCAGTCCCCATATACATTCAGTTCCTGAACCTTGATGCATCCTCAACTGATACTTGAGTAGGATAAATGAAATGCTTATATCACAATTCAAATAATGGACTCTAGAGACGGTAGACGTACAACTAAACCATGGAGGGATAAAATGCTTATATCACAATTCACCAACTTATACAATTTTACTGCAGGAAAATTCAACTAAATTAAAATAAAAAAATGGTAGTCTGAACTGGTGAACTCAGGTATCACATATACCTTGCAAGCAAAAACTATGTTAGTTTGCGCCAATTCAGTGACCAACGCAGATAGATCACTGGCAGGTGGAACTAGCAGAGTAGGATAAATGAAAATTCTAAAGTATGAATTCAGACATCATATTTGCCTTTGCAGAATACAATGTTAATTTTCAGACATCATATTTACGTGAATTCAGACATCTCTATTTGCCTTTACATGAACACACATCATATTCTAAAGTATGAATTCAGACCTCATATTCTAAAGTATGAATTCAGACATTATATTCAGACATCATGTCATGCATATTAATGTTCTATCCCATTTGACTTGTATCCACTTCATATGTTGTCCAACTAAGTATCAGTATACATTACTTTGTTTTGTTCAGACTTTGGTGAAGGTCTTGTAAGTGTGAGTGAAGTATCAGATAGTTTAGGTGAGAGAGGATTTTAAATATGTATACAGTTTTGTGCACAAGGGGGACGTGGCAGAGATTTTTAAAACTGGCAGAGATTTCAAAAACTTGTATCCACTTCATATGTGCCATTTTAATTAGGTTTTATTTTGGCAGAGATTTCAATTTTAATTAGGTTTTATTTTGGCAATACTTTGTGTTAAGCAACATTAGTTGTTATCTTGTAAAATAGAATAGATTTGGAGGAGTATTGTGGATTGGGGACTTTATTATACTGTGACTGTTCACTGTTTAGTGTTCAGTCCATATGTAGGATTGTGTGCAGACATTTGAGTTTTGTGAACCAATTCACATATGGACATGTGAAGGTCTTTGTGACTTCACTGACATGTCCCCTACCTTCCTCAGCTCAGAACATTGTACAATATTACAGTATCTGTGCTGCTCGACAGTTGATATATCAACCTATACTTTGTTCATGATGTTCATTCATTGCACTTGAGTAGCATTTGTGTTACTGTCCTGCACTTGGATTAACCCTCTCAATTTATGTTCAATTTTCACACTCAATGTTCCGCCCACCACCTGTCATATTGCACTGTCCCCATATCAAGATGATTCCCTTATCACCATGTCCTGTATTGGAATGACTTGTCCCTCTTATTTATGTCCAGTCCTCATTATCTGCTCTATTGACTTCTTTAGTTGATGTATAATAACATTAACCATTTTTGTTTTAGTCATTTATACTCTATTGTCAATCTTTCTATTGTTAAATTAAATGCATTGTTCTAATCCCTACCAAACCATTCTAATGTCCATGACCCTCTTTGTAATGATCTGTCCTGTCCCCTACATATCTAAAGTTCAGAACTGAGTATCGGATTTGTGGTAATGTTCTGTTTCTTTTCTGAATGTAGATGATGTCCTGCATCATCTAGACATTAGGCCTTGAGTACCTTGTTTCATACAAGCAAGGGCTCGAGCATATACCCCATTTGATGTTCTACCTCTTAGACATTCCCTGCATCCATTCAAGTCCAACCCTTGATGATCAATTCCCCATTTTACCAGAACAACAAGGTTCAGCCATCTTGTTTCACTAGAGTATCAGACACATCATGAGTATCAATACTCATATTCCCATATCCTCATGGCAGTCCAGACCACATGTCCAGTCCCCATATACATTCAGTTCCTGAACCTTGATGCATCCTCAACTGATACTTGAATAGGATAAATAAAATGCTTATATCACAATTCAAATAATGGACTCTAGAGACAGTAGACGTACAACTAAACCATGGAGGGATAAAATGCTTATATTACAATTCACCAACTTATATAATTTTACTGCACGAAAATTCAACTAAACTAAAATAAAAAAATGGTAGTCTGAACTGGTGAACTCAGGTATCACATATAACTTGCAAGCAAAAACTATGTTAGTTTGCTCCAATTCAGTGACCAACGTAGATAAATCACTGGTAGGTGGAACTAGCAGAGTAGGATAAATGAAAATTCTAAAGTATGAATTCAGACATCATATTTGCCTTTGCAGAATACATTGTTAATTATCAGACATCATATTTACGTGAATTCAGACATCTCTATTTGCCTTTACGTGAACACACATCATATTCTAAAGTATGAATTCAGACATCATATTCTAAAGTATGAATTCAGACATCATATTCTAAAGTATGAATTCAGACATCATATTCTAAAGTTTAACCATAATCTCAAAAGAACAAAAAACAATTGAAACAATTGAAAAAGATGCCATCAGCAGCAGGTTTTTGAGTCCATGCACATGAACAGGTGGTAGTGCACTTGTACAGCAAGAGCCACAGGCAGCAGGGTCATGGGGATCACCCTGTGCACAGGTGTTGCCTGTGCAGTGTGCACATAGCAGTATAGGACACTAATAATGTAGCAAAAATGAATCAAAATATGTTCTTCTTTAACAAACCAAATTTACTCACCTTAACACTTTTCCATGTCTTCTTTAATACTTTTTGGAACTCGTCTCCAATCGTCAATTCCAGGTGGACAATGTGCTTTTGCTATCTTTCCAACAGCCGATGAAAATTGTGTTGATCCAATATCCACAGGTTGTCCATACTCATTAAATATTATTACCTTTTGTGTACCTATGGAAAAAAAATTCCAATATTAGGACTTATTGTCGTCAACATGATAATTAAAACTAAGAAAACAAACACAAAAATAACCACCTGATTGATTTTATGTACTTGTGTTTCCTTGACTCCCACTAGAACTATTATTGTCGTCAACATGATTTTCTATACTTGAGTTTCCAGTACTGTTTACTCCATTTACTCCATCACCTGACATAATGAAACTAAAAAGCAAACACAAATAACATCAAATAACAAACTGAAATGTATCGTCACATTAATATTTACTAAGATTAAAAAACACATTTCTGTAAAAAACAAAACTAAGATAGCAACTACAATGTTGATAACCAAACAAACACAAGTAACTAAAATGTCAATAACCAAACAAACACAAATATCCTCAGATTACACAAGTGTCATCACAATCTAAAATGTCAATAATCAATAATTTTCATCATCTTCTAAAACTTCAGCAAGTGTTGCTGATATTGATAAAGCTTTGTCAGCTGCACCAGTAAAAACAAACGGATCTTCATAAGCGTCCACTTCATGACTTAGTTTTTTCGGAGACTCTAAAACAACATGCCAATTATCTCGGGTTTCATCCTTGCAGTAGAAGACTTGAGTTGCTTGTGAAGCATGGATAAATGGCTCAGCATCTTCACTTGTGTTTTTTTTAAACCTCGTAAAATTTACGAAAATCAAATTTTTCTCTGGATCTACTACACATCCATTTACTTTGTCTTCCGTACGCACCCATTCATAATAGAAGACTGTTTGTGTGAAATCATAATAATTCAATTCAAGGATTTGTTTGACAACGCCGTAATAAGCTGCATCCGCATCCTCAATGTTCTTATCTTTGGCACTTGCTCTAAAAGAGGTTAGAGCATTCATGGCAACACCACTGTTTTGTGTGGTCAAGTTTAGCGCAGTATCGGCTGTATAAAAAATATACCCATTTACTGTATAGGCATTATACGATATAGCTTTATAATCTGGACCATTCGCAAGCCTCTTAAAAGGAGTCATTTCCTCATTCTGAAGTTGTTGTCTTATCCAAGGAATACAATCCATGGGCTTCTTTGTTTGGAGACTTCCTCACTGATTTTTTCCACTAGATTTAAGGCTCTGAACATATACTTTGTATTTCCTGTGAAAATAAAGTATATAAAGCTACTTTACTCACTTTGTGTTTCAATTTACAAAGTACAGAAAGAAAATTGAACTGAGATTTTAATTAAAATTGTGTTAAAGTGTTTCTTACTCCTCCCATTCAGTATTTTCTGTAGAATGCTTCAAAACCTATTTGCGTGCTTGTTCGTATTGCAAACTAGACAGACGGTAACCTTTTTCTTCAGTATTGATTGGGTATGGACCTTCAACATCATCATCGGTATATCTCATTCCTTCATGCTTATAGCTTTTTTGCTTACCTTTAAGAATGTACTCCATGCAATATCTTATTGCTTCATCTAAGATATATTGCTCAGCAATAGATCCCTCGATAAACGTCTTGTTCCGACCATACCGTTTGTAAGTTTTCACCATCCTACATAAAAGTACCCATGTTCATAGCCCAAATCACATAGAATATGAGTTAAAAATAAGAGAATTTTAAAGGGTTCTTCAGATTTTACCTTTCAAAAGGATACATCCACCTATATCTAACCGGTCCACAAACAAGGGCTTCTTCTGCTAAGTGTACAACAACGTGTGTCATGGAAACGAAAAATGACGGTGGAAGATACATTTCAAACACACACAATGTCTCCACGAGGCGTTGATACATGATAGAAAGATCTTTGCGATCAATAACCTTCGAGCAGAGAACTTTGAAGAATATTGAGAGTTGTCGAATTGCCGCACGCAAAGGCTTATCCTTTTTGAACCCATGCATCAGAATACTGGTAGCAACCCTTGCATGAGAATGTGATAATCGTGAGACTTCAATCTTTTGAATTGTAATTCCTGCAAACATACATTATGTTTCCAATTCCCACTGTAACCGATAGGAACCTTCAAGTTACTAAGAGTTTTACAAATTATTTCTCTCTCTAACTTTGTTAAGGAAAAAGGTGCCTTCGGCATAATTTCTTTGCCATTTTGTTTCACCAACCATAATTTTTTCTTTATCTTCGACAACTCTAAATCTCTACGTGCTTCAATACCGTCCTTAGACTTCCCCTTAGTGTCCATTATTGTTGCAAACAAATTTTCAGCAAAATTCTTTTCTACGTGCATCACATCCACATTGTGACGAATAGGCAATTCTTGTCATAAAAGAAAAATATGTTCATAATAGATCTTCCCGAAGTAAGACAACAAAAATGTTATCAAATAAAAGAACATTAATCACCTTCCAATATGACAAATCAAATAGAATTGATTTCTTCGACCATGGAATACTTGTATCATTTGAACGCTTCCTCTTGTTACCTGCCACCTTTCCGAACTCCGTCTGGACAGTTTGCATCTTACTTAATAGTTAGGAACCAGACAAACATTTAGGAGCCTTTCTATATTCTTCATATCTGTTAAATTTTGACTTTTGAGTTCTAAAAGGATGTGAATCATCTCTTAGGAATCTTCTATGACCCATGTAAGCAAACTTCTTTCCATTAGTTAGCCACTCCGCATCTGTTCCTTCACCACATAGAGGACAACCATATCTTCCAGCAGTTCTACATCCAGAAATATGTGCATAGGCAGGAAAATCATGTATGCACCACATCAAAATTATTTTTATCGTAATGTTCGTCTTTGTCAAAGAATTATATGTTATGCTTCCAACAGACCACAACTCATTCAACTCATCGACTAATGGTTGCAAATAGACATCAATGTTATGGCCGGGACCACTAGGACCAGTAATTAACATTGTTAACATGGTAAATTCCTTTTTCATGCATAGAGATGGAGGAAGATTGTATGGTACAATCATGACAGGCCAACAACTGTAGGAGTTGTTCATCCCAAAAGGATTGAAACCATCGGTAGCGAGTCCTAGACGAACATTCCGTGTATCAATAGCAAACTCAGGCCACTTCATATTTATAGATTTCCAACAAGAAGAATCTACTGGATGTCTCATGTGTGTACTGCTATCTTCTACATGCTCATGCCATCTCATCTTATCAGCTATCCATCGCACTCCATACATATGCTGCAACCGTTCAGTAATTGGAAAGTACCTTAGTTTCTTCCTCGGTAACTTTTTACCTTCTGGTTTTGAGTTTTCAGTCGGTTTCCATCTAGCTTCACCACACTTGGGATAATTTTCTTTATCTGCATTTTCTTTCCTATAGAGTATATAATCATTAGGGTAAGCATGAATACTCTCACACTTCATGCGAAAAGGCTGGACCATATTCTTAGCTTTGTGTATGGTTTCCGGTAAAGTATTTCCATCCGGTAAAATCTTCTTTATAAATTGCAACATTTCTGTAAAAAATGCCTCGGAACATTGATGTCTAGCTTTCATGCTCAATAATTCCACTATTGCTGACAATTTTGTATGTAGACCCTCACAAGAAGGATATAGGGGTTGCATTGCATCTTCTAGCTTCTTCTTATAATCAACATCAAAGTCATCTTGATAATCTGGATCATTACATTGATTAGACTCATCCAAGCATTCTTCAAGGTCCTCAAGATTAACTCGTCCAAATGTGTCATGGAATATGTCCGCCATTCTCGGAAAGGCATCTCCAGTACAATCATTAATTGATGATGAACTAGGAACATGAACGTTGTCGACACTTCCAGGAAGTTGTTCTCCATGATTAACCCAAGTTCTGTATGACTTGTCTACTCCATTACAAACCAAATGCTCAGCTATAACCTTTAGACTTTTTTTCCCTCTATTATAATTATGACATTTATCACATGGGCAAAGATGCCAATTATTTCCTCCCAAAGTATCCTTTGTAAACTTAATGAATAATGTGACGCCTTCAAGATATTCGACTGATAATTTAGGAGCATCCATCCAATCCTTACTTGGGTGTGTACGAGACATCTACATATCCAAAAGATATATTTGCATCATTCATTAAGTCATAGAAAAAAAATGAACAACTCAATGAAAAAAGAGAAGCAGACAAATCTGAAATACATTTGGAGCATTCATTAAGTTCACAAAAGATATATGGGAGAAAATAAACTTACATCTTTTGAGATTTGTGAGACGTTCCATATTATTAAGATTTATAACACAATATAATGTCCTTCCTCTTTATGGCCACCGATGAAACGACTAATATGTGATTATTGAACTAGGATTAGTTTGTTCTACTTGTCATTCACTAACAGATATTTGCTTCTCAGCTTGGTAAGTAATGCAATGATATCTGCAATATTATGTGATCAGTTTGTTCAACTTGGTCGTAATGCAATGATTTCTAGGAGCAATGATGGAGAAATTTTTTTCAAATTCATATATAAAGCAGAGAAATCTTTAGGTCCACCAAACAATTAAATACTAGATACATGAACCAAGAAAATACTCCTTGAATGAACCAAATATTAGCAAACATGAATCACTTGTATTGGTCAATAAGTTGTTTGAAAAGGATACAACCCTTAGAGAGGGGTATCTCAATCTCATTCACACAAAAATCAAGTATCCTTGATGGCATAATGCCTGCTAAACTATGTAAAATAAATTAAGTAAAAAAAGGTATTCTCTATTTAAAAAACAAATAAATTCAACTAGATGCCTAGGTATATTCTGCATTTTCTCAATTCAGTGATATAACACCAAGACAAAATTCAAGGTATATATGCCTCCACACCTCCAGGTACAATCTTATGCTCTAAAAAAGCATGAAAAAGAAAGAGCAAAAATGATCAACAGTATCATTTATCTTGCTCAGCTCCTTTATTACATATATAACACAGTATAATGACCAACAGATAATGGAGTTAAAATGGATAACGGCTAGTTTTAAAATTCTAAAAGCTGAATCTGTAGATTCTCTATTAAAAAGTAAGCCCAACTAATTCAACCTCTTTACCTATCATCTTAAGCATCTTGAGTTCCAGAAAGTTTTCAGGAAAGCAAGTAAAGAACAGTCAACCACTCTAGACGACACCAAATATTGATCGAACATACAAAATCATTATTAAAAAAAGTTTTATAAAAATCCCCTACATTCTACAATTATGATTTACTATACTACTAACAATTAGTTATAAACAACAATTTATAATAATATAAGTCATCTTTGAGACTCTCAATATACTCAAAGACCAACAACACTGCTTCCGTTTAATTCGGCCAAATTCATCAATCGTTCACAAGTAATTTATAAACATTAGACTTATACCTCGAGATTGGAAGTTCTTATATAAGGATCAATAAACCTTGTCTTTAGAAGTCCTTTCTTCCACCGCTAACCTAGAGATAAAGAGAGAACCAGAAAATGGTAAATAATTTGAGAGAGAATGGAGGATCGAGAAAAAAAATAAAGCACTAAAAAATAAATAAATAACAAATACTAATATTAAACCCTAGAAAATATTACACAAATATGTCATTCGGTTGCAGCGGCGACGCACTTCCAGCGACGGCATGGGTTCTAGCAGGGTTTTAGAGAGGAGAAGATAATTACCTGATGGTGGCGCGGGTCCAACGAGTTCCGACGGGAGCAAGTTTCCAGCGGGGAGAAGTTGTGGAAGAAGAGATCAAATGTAGAGAAGGGGAGCGGGATTCCAGCACAGGCTTGGAGGGAGAGGAGCGCGGGCTTGGAGGTTTGGTTTTAGGTAAAATTTTTGGGGGGAACCAAAGTTTGGTAAAAGAATTTAGGGGGAGCAGAGTTTTTCGGGGGTTGGAGGGAGAGGAGCGCGGACTTAAAAAAAATTTT
This sequence comes from Iris pallida, assembly GCA_029216955.1. Taxonomy (NCBI): domain Eukaryota; kingdom Viridiplantae; phylum Streptophyta; class Magnoliopsida; order Asparagales; family Iridaceae; genus Iris; species Iris pallida. The sequence goes on along the minus strand of JANAVB010022214.1, from coordinate 9,319 downwards.
CCTCCCTGAACTTTCTAAATGATAGGAGAGTCAATAATTTCAACACAAATTTAATAATAAACAACACTTTCTATTTGTCAAATAAAAATATATTATTTTCATGAAGTAGGTTTTGATATTAAACAACAAATTCAATCCGTCGGAATGGAAATGACAATTTTAATATGTCATTTTTGGACAAATCTAATTGTCGCAAATGGTCCTTTTTGGTGTAGTGATTCTATTGTGTTTTCGTATTGCCGTCGATTTGTGTGCTTGTTCCATTCCTGACTGAAAACTAACAATTTTCAGGTTAGCTGTGGCTTCACTTAGCTTTGGGAGATACGGGTGTACTTACAGACAGAAACCTATAAATAGATAGCAGTTGTTTTATTTTTATTAATTGTGAGAACTTTTTATTTTCTTTAAATATAAATGTTGTAATAAATTCAGAAATGTGAACGAGCAGCAAATGTTATATTTTGTAATTTTGAGCATCTTGGCCGTGACAGCGTTCTACCGTCGACTCTGTGGCGTAGGCTGGCTTGGACACGTCTCGTATCCAAAAAAGCGGATGTGGGTCGTGACAAGTTTTTGTGGTGGCCCATGCAGGTCCGTTTTTGCAAATTATGCGAACTCGTGGTAGTACCCTATTAGTTGTACTACTGTGAGCCTGTGACTAGGAAATGCTCATTCACAATTAGGATTGTAATAATTTAGGAGGATAACTAGGATAAGAGTCGCTTATTAATTTGACTAATTGGGTAGTTAAGATTGTCTGATAGGCCATACAATTTAGATAAGGAATTAGTAAATTTAGATAGCTTGCCAGATCTCTATAGATACACTATTATTTCGTTTAAATGACGATATGATCCAATGTGGATATTCTATTCACTTGGTAAGTTAGGCTTTCCTAGAATTAAGGCTCTAATCTTGATAAACTGTTTAATTTTCTTTTGCTCTATTAGATATACACCTTATATCATAAGTTAGAATTGTCTATTTTAAATCCTATTTTGCCGTAAGGAATTAGTTTATAATCCCTGATTCGTTTATTCATATACGAATCTCGAGGTAGATTGATTCAAAGTTTTTCCTCAACCATTTGAAATACATATGAAATAAAGATTAGGATGTTCTTACTTCCCTTGTCTTCAGTTATTTTTCCCCGATCAATCTTTTACTTTAAGGATTGAGACATATAAGCAGATGTTTACGCTCTCTATCATAGTCAACTAGTTTAAATCTCTAGCAGCTTGTATATATAGTCAACTAGTTATTTCTCCCCGATCAATCTTGTATATATATTTTTTAATTATATATATATATATATATATATATATATATAATTTAATAATTTAATATCTGCCGAGGATAATGCTGCTCTTATGGCCGAGCCTACTAAGGATGAAATTCTACATACTATTAAAAGTATGGATGTAAGCAGTGCGGGGGGACCTGATGGATTTACAGTTGCGTTTTTCGTAACGTGTTGGCCGATCATTGCTGAGGATATGTTGGCAGCCATATCTCTTTTCATGGCAGGTTTTGACTTGCCAAAGGCTATTACTAGCACTTCATTGGTTTTGATTCCCAAGCACAACAATCCCAGGTACATGGCTGACTTTCGTCCTATCAGTTTATGTACTGTTTTTAACAAAGTTATTTCTAAGTTGTTGGCATTATGACTTGCACCTATACTTCATCGAATTATTTCTCCCGAACAAAGTGGTTTTGTCCATGGACGAGAGATAGTAGACAATATTCTATTGGCCCAAGAGTTACTAAGCTTGATGAACAACAATAATAGAGGGGGAAATATTACAATCAAGCTTGACATGGCCAAGGCGTATGATCGGGTAGACTGGACTTTTCTGATGCAAGTCATGCGAAGGTTTGGTTTTGCTGAAGGTTGGATTAGCATGGTGTTCCGCCTAATGAATAATGTTTGGTATTCAACTATTATTAATGGGATTTCTTCAGGTTTTTTAAAGCTTATCGGGGAGTTCGGCAGGGTGATCCGCTCTCGCCGGCATTATTTATCATTACTGCAGAAGTTCTATCGAGAAATCTCAATAAAATTCTGGACAATGCATCCTTCAAGCATTACTATGCTCCTAGTGGTTGCCCAGCTATTACGCATTTGGCATTTGCAGATGATGTATTGCTATTTTCAGCGGGGGATGTACGCTCGGTTCAACTATTGCATGGAGTGCTGTGGAGATACGAGCGAGCTTCAGGACAGAGCATTAATGTATCCAAGTCGTCTATCTATACGCTACCATCATTTGACAGAAAGGAAGAGCTCTATGCTATAACTGGCTTTGAAATCAAACAACCACCATTTACCTATCTGGGCTGCCCAATGGCAGTTGGAGTTCGCACAACCAGATTATATGATGATCTAGTTGCTAAGATCAGAGGGGGCCTGGAAGGATGGCAACAAAAAATTCTCTCGTAAGGAGGTAAATTAACACTCTTGAAATCGGTTCTGTTATCTATCCCAATGTATACGATAGCGGCTTACAATCCCCCGAAGACTGTGCTTAATAGGTTGGAGAATATGTTCGTTCGATTCTTTTGGGGTACAAATGATGGATTACAAAAACATATTTGGGCAAGTTGGAGCTCGATGGCTCGCCCGATCGAAGAAGTAGGTCTGGGCATTAGAACTTTGCAAGAAATGATGCAGGCTTTCACAATCAAACTGTGGTGAAAATTGAAAACACAAGATGGCTTATGGCAGCGATTCATCAAAGCACGGTATTGCAAATTCTAGGATTTGGACGCAGCTGGCGCTCCACAAAAGTGCTCGCATGTATGGCATAGGATGTTGCAAGGGCGGGATATGGCTAATCATCATATTACCTGTACGACTTTGGGAGACTGGACTTGGTTGGCTGCTTCATCAGGGAAGTTCTCGGTAGCCTCGGCTTGGAAGATATCTCGCATCCCTTCAACTATTGAGCCTCATTTCAAGCACATATGGAGTTCTTGTATACCTTACAAGTGGTCCATATTACTATGGCGGATACTCACCAACAAATTGCCTACCTATGACAATATTCAAACATTAGGCTTTCATTTAGTATCGAAATGCCATTGCTGTTCAAGACCGAATGCGGAGACAACTAAACATGTCTTCGGAGAAGGTGACTTAGCTGTCCAAGTCTAGCATAAACTTCAAACAGATCTCAAGGTAAGACGAAGGAGAATGGATCTATTTAGCTATTTGAATGAATGGTGGAGGAGATCGAACATTCATCTGAAGGAGATTGTGGTGGCTGCTACATGCTGGGTGACTTGGAAGAACAGAAACAAATAGAGATACGAGGAGTACTCCTACTCGGTGTCTCAATTGCTTGTTGAGATTCGACGACAGATCGGGAAAGGTTTGAGGCACTGCAAGCACAAACCGGCCATTTCTATTTCCTAGCATCTAGTTGGAGTTGGATAGCTAATTTTTGTAACCTGTAATTCCTCGTTTATCAATAAAATTACTGGTTTCTGAAAAAAATATATAAATATATAAATAAATAAATAATAAATAAATAAATAAATATATATATATATATATATATATATATATATATATATATTATATATATTTATATATATATATATATATATATATATATATATATATATAATTTAATAATGTAAAAAAAAATATAGATATAATTTAATAATGTATATACATATATACATGTCATGTATATACATGGGTGTATATATGTGTATATTTATATATATATAATATATATATATATATATATATATATATATATTTATATATATATATATTTTAATATATATATATATATATATATATATATATATATATATATATATATATATATATATATATATGTGTGTGTGTGTGTGTGTGTATGTATATATATATATATATATATATATATATATATATATATATATATATATATATTTTAATCAAGACCAACTTTATTAGAAATCTCAAAAGCAGTATCTACAGGCAGCTTATAACTCATCAGTCGTTACATGAGAACATCTAATGAGTGCTTTCTTTACTTGACGACTAGCTTCGGCAATCAACTGATCAGATGAGAAGGAGTAGGCTTTATATCTCCATTTGTTACGATTTTTCCATAAAACCCAGCAAATGGCACCAGCAACTATCTGCTTCAAGTGTTTCTGTCTTCTTCTCCACCAAGATTGACGTCTTTGCATAATGTCCCTCCTATTAGCCCGGACTCGAAACTTCGATTGATAATGATGCCACACAGCAGCAGCTAACTCCCCAGAATTGAATACATGCTGTATAGATTCAGCTTGTCGGTTGACACAGCAATGACAAGCCGACGCCAATGAATAGCCCAATTTAGCTAAATTATCATCAGTCGGGAGTTTGTTAAAAAGGATTCGCTACATCAGTATAGACCACTTGGTCGGCATGTATTTGTTCCAAGCATTGTTGAGGAAAGTTTGCTGAGGAAATTGAGCTCTGACAATGCTCCAAGCTGAAGAAAGAGAGAAGTTACCTGTCTGGGATTGAGTCCACCTATGTTGACCCAAAGCATCCTCATCAATGAAATCGTCCCCAAGATGGCGCCCTCTGATGAGTCGCTTCCAAACTTGAGATGCAGCAGAAGTAAGCTCAACATCACTCGGATGAGAAAAAGAGCAATATTTGGCTTTAAAAAACTTGGCCCAAAGAGAGTTTGTAGACCGTAGTTTCCACCATAACTTAACTGTCATAGCATCCATAACCTCCCCCAATCGTCGAACACCCAGACCCCCTTCAGAAATAGGCCTAGCCACTCGATCCCATCGGAGCCAAGAGCGTTTAGGAAGGCCATCCTTGGAACCCCAAAAGAAACTATCCAACATACTTTATATTCGATTAAGAATAGAGATAGGGGGGTTGCTAGCAGATAAGCAATGTACAGGAATTGAAGTAAGAATCGACTTGATAAGCACAAGTCGACCACCATACGATAGGATCTTATTGTTCCATCCTGATATACGTGAGCGAATTTTGCCAATCAGCTCATCATACATCCCCGCGTTCCTGCGACCCGAAGAAATAGGGCAACCCAGATAAATAATAGACCCATTTATTAGTTGAAAGCCAGTCATCTGTTGAATTTCTGCCGCTCTACACGGTTCTACCTTCTTCGATAAAATCATAGAAGATTTAGATACATTGACTTGTTGCCCAGAATTGTCTTCATAAGCATGAATAACTGCCATAAGTAGCCGAAGAGAATGTTTATCAGCACCAGTAAATATAAGGAGATTATCTGCATAGGCCAGATGAGATATTCTAGGGCACCCTCTTGGTGAATAGTAGCCTGAAAAGCCAGTGACAGTATTCAAATGGATGAGGTGACGAGTAAGTGCTTCAGCTGCTATAATAAATAACACTGGAGAGATCGAATCTCCTTGTCGAATCCCACATTGCCCATGGAAAAAGCCAGAAGATCTACCATTAATAAGAGTTGAAAACCAAATATTATCAACTAGATGCAGGATCAGAGTGCACCATTCATTACTGAACCCAAACTGTTTCATCACCCGAAGAAGAAAAGCCCAACTGACCCGATCATAGGCTTTGCTCATATCAAGTTTGATAGCCATATTACCTCCCCAATATTTGTGATCCAATACAGCTATCATTTCCTGAGCCAAAACATTATTATCCACTATTTCTCTACCACGAACAAAACCACTTTGTTCGGGAGAAATAATGCGAGGAAGAATATCAATGAGCCTTCTCGCCAATAGTTTTGAGATAATTTTGTTAACAAAATTGCAAAGACTAATAGGTCTATAATCAGAGAGAGACTTCGATTGTTTCTGCTTTGGGATAGGAAGAAGGTAAGTGCTAGTAAAAGATCTAGGCAATGCAAAACCGTCCATGAATAAACAAACTGCATCAAGGATGTCAAACCCTATAATGTTCCAGCAAGCCAAGAAGAAAGATCCAGTAAAGCCATCTGGACCCGAAGTACTATTAAGATCCATGCACTTAACTGTAGCAAGAAGTTCCTCCATAGATGGTTTGGCAGTCAAACCCTCATTGTCCTCTTGAGTAATAATATTAGGAATGTGTTGAAAATAATCATCATGAAGAACTAAATGAGGAGGAGTGAAGATCTTACAATAATAATCATTCGCTTCTTGCTAAGAGAGGAGAGGGCCCGACCATCCGAAGTCTGAAGGTGATGAATATGAAGCCTATTACGCTTGGAAGAGACACAAGAGTGATAAAACTTCGTGTTTCTGTCCCCTGCCTCATCCCACTTCACCCTAGCTTTCTGCTTCCAATAGGAGTCCTCAATACGCAACCGCTGTTTCAAGTGAGCCCGAGCAAGGAGCCATTGAGGGCGAAGAGATGGATCAGCCTCACAAGCAGCCTCCAAAGCAGTAACCACATCCTCCGCTTTCTTGACTTTTTGAAAGATATCCCCAAAAGTTGCTCTACTCCATATAGATAGTACCTTTCTGGTTGCCGCCAGACGAAGTCCAACCCTAACCAGACTGTTTACATTATCAACTGAGCGCCATGCGGCTTCAACTACTGAAAGAAAACTGGCATGGTCCTTCCGAAAGTGGAGAAAGCGGAAAGGACGAGGAGAAGAGGATTTTTCTGCCTCCAAAGACAGTAAAAGAGGCGCATGATCCAACTCCGATCTATTCAAATGAGAAACAAATGAACAAGGAGCCCAGTTCAGCCATTTGGAGTCCAGTAATACCCTATCCAGACGAGAGCCTTGCTTAGGTGATCCGTATTGCCGGTCCACCCAAGTGAAGCAATTGCCCGTATAAGGAATCTCAGAAAGACCAGCCGCCGTTTGAAAGTCCAAGAACTCTTTCATAGAGACAAAGCAAGGGGGAAGGCCACCAAATTTCTCCTCCGAATGAGTAATAGCATTGAAGTCACCCGCAGCCAACCAAGGAAAATGCCATCTGGAACGAATTATGGATAAGTGATCCCAAAGAAGACGTCTGCCCTCCTTCGTGTTACTACCATGAACAGCAGATAATAAAGCAACAGAAGGCAGAAGAGGAGAAGTAAGGGACATAGTAAGGCATTGATCGAAGGAGTCGAGGACCGATAACTCCATGTCATATCTAGCCATAATCCAAATATTCCCACGCTGGTTAGAGTAGGAACATTGAAACCCCAGTTTAAGTTGATAAGAGAGCAACTTGTCAATGTTAACTTTAGGTTCAATGATAACCACAATAGGAACTTTATTTATTCTACAGAGAGACTTCAGTCTTTTAAGAGCCATAGTATCAGCAATGCCCCTAATATTCCAACTTAGGATTTTAAGCATTAGAGGAGGACGGGGGGGGGAGGAGTTTGAGCGAGCTTAGCTGCCGATCGGAGGACTCGGGTGGCGGGGATGGGAGGAGCTTTCTTTTTCTTTTGGGTCCCTCGGATGATCGTAGGGGGGCATGGCCTGTCGCCGTCAACACGAGCAGCTAAGTCTACAGCTTCCGAATCACCAGTCGAAGGGCCAATGGGCTCTGAATTATCAGCAGAGATTTCAATGTCCTCCTGAGCATCCGCAACGTTGACTTCGTCCGCCCAGGATCTAATCTCTCCTTCTTCCAGTTGTGCAGCTGGAGGTGAAGGTGGATTGGAAGCAGTCACTCGTGGGGATGAGGGATGTAAAGTAGGAGAAGATGCCAATTGTAGATGAGTGACAGGAGAAGAAGTGGTTGCGGTGGTATTAATGTTCTCAGTAGGAAGTACCTCATTGGGAGGCTCACCCTGAGTGGAGTTATCCTGTTGATCTGTCGGAGGCGGAGGGGCATTAATTGGAGTGTCAATCAACGGCTGACCCTGATTGGATGTCTCTCCTTGTTTAAAATTCGTGGGTTCTACTGGCTTGGGAACAGGATTAATGATTATTTCTTTGTGTTTCTGTTGGAGAGGATGAACCACAGAAGTTGTATTAACTTTGCAAAGGTCTCTAGTATGTCCTTGGTGTTTGCACAAAGAGCAGAATCTAGGGATGGTTTCATATTCAATCTTCTAAACAAAAGTACGTCCATTAGGGAGATTAATTCGAACCACTGGGGGAAGCTATTTGCTCGCATCCACTTCAACGAAGATACGAGCTGTACTAGGTCGTGTAAATTCTTCTGTAGATTTATCCAATTTGAGGGGGGTACCAATGCCCATAACTATAGAAAAGAGAGCATTTTTAGCAAAAAGCTGATGAGGGAGACCAGGCAAAGATACCCATGTAGGAGCCAATGGGGATTCGTGAGCCGCATTGAAATCTTTGGACCAACGGAAGACGCGCATCGGAGCCTTAGCAACATACAAGATCTCTCTTGCCCTAAGGCGTAAGAAATCAATCTCAAGAGATGGCCGAATAATGATGTGTTTAGGGTCGATCACCCCAACCTGCACCTCACCAGCGAACTGAAAGCCCATGAAGCACTTTCAGATCACATCGATGGGTGGCCGGGCGTAGGAAAACTTCCCAATCAAAGCGAATCTGAAAGGCTGGATCAGGATCTGCTCATCTTCCTCGGAGAAGGAGAAGACAGGGACCCCCTTCGAAAAGGAAGGAGTTTTAACAGAGATCGATGGGGCCGCTGGAGAAGACCCGACCACCTCCGTAAAGGTTTTCGACGCCATGAACCGTTAAGGCAGGGATACGACGGTCGAATGATCCGGTCGTGGGAGGGACGCCGGCCCGGCCGGAGGCCAAGCCGGAATCGGTGGATTAGGGTATTAGGCGCGGCGCTCTCTCAAGAAAGAGAGAGAGCCAGATATTATATATATATGTGTGTATGTATATATATATATATATATATATATATATATATATTATATAATATATATATACATATATATATGAGGAAAATGTACCTAAGGTCGACCTTAGGTAAGTAACCTAAGGTCGACCTCATTTTCCTCACTTTACAACATTTTTTTCTTGAATGTTTTTTATGGGATTGATCTACACCTTATTGATTGGCAACATACCAAATTTCAAGTGATTATAATATTGTTTAGCCCCCTATCTATCCCTTGCAAAATCGACGGTGTAGCAGCAAAGTTTTAGACCGTCGATTTTGCAAGGGATAGATAGGGGGCTAAACAATATTATAATCACTTGAAATTTGGTATGTTGCCAATCATAAGGTGTAGATCAATCCCATAAAAAAACATTCAAGAAAAGAATGTTGTAAAGTGAGGAAAATGAGGTCGACCTTAGGTAACTTACCTAAGGTCGACCTTAGGTACATTTTCTCTCTCTCTCTCTATATATATATATATATATATATATTATATATATATATAAGATGAAAGTATATATATATATAT